>JBAMCR010000180.1:0-44125 GCA_037075045.1 Mulgravea parasiatica | reverse complement strand
TCACTGTAACACTTTTTATAAAGCATTGAATAAAGACCAAAAAAGCGGAAGGGAGATATTTGACAACCTTATATATTGCATTTTTTATTAGAATTTATATATTTTAATGAGTTTTTTTTTAATCAAAGTAGCATTAGCTAAAACAATAAATTTGTAATTAAGGCATGCCAAAAAATAATCTAAGCCTGAAATTAATCTAATTTACATTCAGATAACATGACTCAAATGACAATCAGTTTAAAACACTTTCGGCAATATTCCACTTCATTTGAGTTTGCGAATATTGCGTCATAAACGCAAAGCTTTGCGAGGTTTTAAATAAGATGTTGGGTCATGTGAGGCGTCTTCTGTAGAAGACGCCAGCCTTAGCCTCATCCACCGCTTGCAGAACATGTAGTGCCGCTATCTTGTGGGATGCGCCCAATTCGTCTATTTGGTCTTAACCCTCCGCCGCCGTTTCCCCTGCCGCCACCTCCTCCTCCTCCACCGCCACCGCCACCACCGCCACCACCCCAGCCAGTACTACGGCGTCCATAATTTTGATTATTGCCATTACCACTATTGAAAGGAGCAAACAAAGTCTGGAAACTGAGAAAAATACATGGGTTTGTATTTAAACCATTAAGTACATATACATATATAAATTACTTACAATTGCACGATAATCTGCCATAGCCCTACAAATATTTCGACTATGCGTTGCCAGTCCCAAGGACGCTTTTGCCAGACTTGTCCGTCTAAATATTCCACAATTTTTAGTATGTGTATAAATAATTATTATACGATTTTCAACTTACTGCGGTCTATGTAGACCATGCTGCGATCTTAATAAACATTCAACTACTATAAATTGCGTTTCTGAATATTTATTATTAAGAAAATTAATTATTTCCAACGACCATGACGTGTCTGTGTGGATATTAGTGATACGACTTTGTTCGCAATTTAATTAAATCGATATTTTTAAGATTATATTAGGGGTATGCCCTTTATTAAAACTCGCTTCAAAGAAATATTTAATATATTAATGTATTTTAACGAGATCGACGTTGAAACTGTAAAGAAATATCCCGTGACGCAATAATTATATAAAGTTATGCGCAACGTAAATTTAATTTAATTCGGAAACCCCCATATCGATATAAATGCTGTGCGATTGTTCGACATTCCTGATAAACCGATGGATCGATAGCTTCACGGTTTCAGTCAAGTGCAAAAAACAAAAAAATACAAATTGCAATATATTCATAACAAAACGGCAACGACGCTGACGCTGGCGTATGTTGCTGTACATTTATTAAAGCGTGAATACAAACCGTAAATTAAAAAGGTATTCTAACATTTAAAGAATAACATTTAAGCAGCATCGTGGAGGTGTCACAAGAGAAAACGACGGTCAGCTGCTACGTGAAGCTGAGGTGAGTGCAACTAGATCGCAAATTGTTTCTCTACTTAAAACTAATCCGTGTATCTAACCAAGTTTACAGCTTGCAAAAACTGATAAATAATGTCGTCATCTTCTCAAATAAATTTAGGCAATCCTTTTAGTTACGTACATACATATATTTGGATGAGGAATTCATTTATTAACAACCAAGAAGCGTTATTTATTATTAAGACATACAAAATTCTACTTTTCTGCTTTATTGCGCTAGTCGCATTAAAATTTCCGGCTTTACCGAACATTTAGGCCACACAGAATAGTCTTATTCTATGTTAAATAGTATGAATTGCCGGTATTAGAGTTCATCGCATCAGAGCTGTCAACGTCTGTAGCTAACAGTTCACGTTACAGCGTAAGTGGCTAGAAAAAGCTAAAGCTGAAAAACCGTTAAACTGGTTTTCAAAAATATAATTTAGTTTGATTTAATACATGCATATGTGCATAAATTATTACAGAGTGACAATGTAAGTCTTACTTATTTTAAAGTTAATCCAAAACTCATATAATAATTCTTTAAAATGAGACTTTCTGAAGTGCGGTATATATTTTTTCGAATATGTTAAAAGTATATTTAAGAAGCAGTTGTTTTCTGTTTATCAACAATATTATAATTATTATTATATATAATTGTTATTTTCACATGGGTGAATGCATATTATATTTTAATTTAGATCTTTTTGACAGACATCTAAGCATTTATTAGTATATATGTATTGATGTATTTATATACTTATAAGGTGTGTGTGTATGAAAAATTTCAAGTTTGCCAACTTTCGTAGCTAAAATAGCAACACTGCCAAAAATGCATATGTAGTGTGTAGGTATGAAAAGAGACAGGTTTCCATTTAGGTACGAGCATCTTAATTTGTACTTTGAATTTGTCCACAATTATTTTACACTTCAACTTGACCTTAACGGCAAAATAAATGATTGTACACATTTGTTTATGCAAGTGCACACACATACATACATACATACATATGCCTCGTTTCTACATAAAATGTATGTGTGCGAATCTATAGCATACTTTTATACTATGTATGTATATACATATGTATGTGTATGTATATGAATGCATACTATTTGATACCTGTTTCGGTCACAGCTCGACGCACGCTGTTGCTACTTTTTTGGCAATCAATTCTTCTTGTTGGAATCTCTACTCATTAAAAAAAATAGAATGAAACGAATGTTATACATTTCTAGAAGTGTATGTGTATATGTACACATACACATATAACGAAAAGAGACCCCATCTGCTTATGCACCTATGTATGCATGTATGTACATACATACATATTTATTTTGATCATCATTAACAGCCAAGTCAATTTCAATATGTTTGTATTCAGATATTTATACATACAATATTTTCTATTTTTATTCTATGGGAGCTAAAGATGCCTAATTTGGTATTTAGAGTTTCTAAACAGTTACATATGTATATTTTAGTTAAAATCTAGAAATTTGCAGTATTCATATACACATACATACAATAAATATGCATGTAAAAATGTACAAAATGTTTTCAAGGTTTGAATAAAAACCATAAATGCTCTACTTTAAAACATTATTTTTTATGGTATTGCAGGCCTCAAAGGGTGTTTTTTAGTCGTGCAATTTCGTGTGGAGCTTTCATTTTTGTTGTTATTATTGTTATCATTATTTAAGTAGCAATTGCTCTATTCACCGCGATTGCCTGAATTTGGTCAGTAATCGGCAAACAACGCGCGCGTACGCATTTTTCTAGTTCGATTCATTTTTTTTTTCTTTGTGTTTTGTTTTGCTTTGGTTTCTTATTAGCTGACATCATTCGGCAACTCGTCTGTGTCTGTGTCTGTGTATGTGTGCGTCTGCTTATGAGCATTTGTGTTTGCATAAAATTTGTGTATCAAAGCTACCGCTAACAAACAATTCTCTTTCTCCGTATTTCTCTCTCTCTCTCTCACTCTCTCTCTCTTTCTCTCTTTTTTCCCTCTCTCTGTTTCTCTGTGTTCTTTTTATTTACGCAAATATTTACCATCAGTCAGATTACCGTTATGAATCGCGCGTACGATCGGGTGCTTAGCGTAAACTGGGAATCAAAAGCACGTAACGAGTAACCCAAGTGCAATTACTCGAGTCTTAAGCTGCCGCCTGTCTCTCTTCTACAACTTTCATTTCTTGTCGCTCGCTGTCTGTTTCTCCTGGTGCCTTAATCATGTATTCGGCGGGTAAATAAAGAATTGTACATAAATAAAGAACATTTCTATTTACATACATATATATATATGCATACACACATGTATGTTTGTATGTATGTATGTACATAATAGATAGCAAATGTCGTGTGCATCCTTTAATAATAACGAACATTTTTCAATAACACTGTGCAACAAAATTATAGTACGAGTATTCTCTTCTGCAAAGGCTAGAAATAAACTATGGAAAATTTCCATACATTTTTAAAAATACCGTCTTTTGGTTTTTAGTTTGTTTTTTGAAAACTACAATATTACATAAATCAATTGAGAACATTTAAAAACATTTGTAAATTGCAAGTTTCTGACTTTGCATATTATCACCGATTTAACTGTATTTTCAAATTACCAATCTTTAAAATTAGTTGATAAATAAACAAATTAAAACTGAATTTAAACACATTGAACCAAATACGTATTTGTAACAAAAAAAAATATGTAATTTTAACTTGCTTAATGATTTAGTTGAAAAGCTGATTCAATATATATATAAAACATGTATTAAAATATATTTATGTTTTCCAACTGTTAAAATATTATCATAGGAAATTGTTGAAATATTTTTTGCTTTGTTTATTTGCATCTCAGCAAAGTTCATTTCTAGCCTTAACCAGATTCGCATATGAGTACATAATACACAATGCATACATACATACGGTATGTATGCATGTAGGTGTTGCATAGTGTAACTCTTGCTCATTTTTCATTCTTATAGATACATACATATGTATACAAATATATGCATACATACAGATAGTGATCATTATTCTCATGCAAATTTGACGCAATTGTTTAATTTTATATTTTTAGATTATTTGCTCTCGTGTAAGATATGCACATACCTAATATTTGTTTATCTTTTAATATTTGCCCAACTTTTGAGATTCAAGAGCAAACATTTGAATGTACTTAGATGTGTATGTATGTATGTATGTATGTAGATGTATAAACGTATATAGAAATTAATATTTGCACATTTCTCTAACATTTCTAAAGTGAAATCTTACAAATATGTTTGACATATGTATGTACAAAGTGTACGCTTGTTCTAAATTAATTTAATAATGTACATCTACTAGTAAATACATATTTTAGGAGCAAACGATACACATTGGACATTTCTTAATGTGTATATACATAGTACATACATGCAACATGTAATATTTGTAGTATGTACATACATATATGTATGTACATATATTTTTGTGATTATGAGCTACTCTCACTCCCACTCTGTCTGTTATGTTTCTTTAATTTTTGAGGTCAACTCGCATATAGAAGAATGTATGTATGTATGTATGTATGTATGTATGTATGTATGTATGTATGTAGTCAGCACTCAATCAGCTTCAAATGTCGCATAGTACCAGACAGCACAGTTACGCTTTACATTTGCATGAAGTCATCGCACGGTGTTTGTTCTTTTGCACAGTTTTCAACCGGAAATGGATCATCATCCATTTGGGATAATCACATAAATATGTATGTGTTGTGTTGTGTTAGATATGTACATACAGACATATATTCACACTCGTATATTGTGCATACATACACACATACATACATACCAATGTATTCGATCATTAACTAACTTGCTGGCAATTACATAATTGGCCACATTTCAATGTGCTGCTGCTCCTCTTGACAATGTGTTAGTATCAAAGAATAGCTGCCGTTGTCTATTTGATAACTAGATTTTTGATTTTCAATTAAACACAACAGCACAGTGGACGAATTGCTATTCAATACACACAAAAACGTTTCGTTTTTATACTTTGTTTATTTTGTGGTCTCTTGCGCACCTTATAGAAATAGAAATAAAATATAAATTATACTACAATACATACATACAATATATTTCTAAAACGTTATCAACAAATTTATTGTAGTATTTTGCTATTGATACAATTTTTGGCCAGTTTTTAGAATCGTAATTTATTTACTTTTTAATTTGAAATCCGTATATACATATGTATACAAATACATATTCATGTGTACATAATTTAAAATAGTATGTATGTATTTGCGTTTTTTTTTTTTTTTTTTTTTTTTGGTTTTTGACCATTGTGGCAATCATATCTAATAATATTCTTGATTAGCGGTTTTTTTCTTATTATTGGTTTTTATCGTTAGATTAACCAAAGCTTTTTATACATAACGGTCGCCTTATCAGCGCAGGAATAACCATACCATATCATACCATACAATGTCATATTATATCTGTACATTGGTTTTGTAGATGTATTTAAACATTTTTATAAAAATTTTAATAAATACTCAATATACTGAGAAGAAGTTAACTAATACATAATAATGTTTACAGTGCGCACCCACGACTACGATTATCCCGAATCGGAAATGGACGAGCGCGAGAGTCTATATTTTGACACAATCTCGCTAGCAGATTCCGAGGCGGCGGCAGTGGCAGCAGCTCATCGCAAGTCGCTGTCGCAGTCTCGAAATACAATTTACCACTCGGCAGTGGATTTGGCTGGCGATGAGGCGCGGAATAGCTTACGTTTGGGAAGCGCTACCGCTCCAGATCATATGAGACTGGCATGGCAGCCGGGCTACCGGCAGTCAACAGCACTGGAGCATTTAAATGGTACCGGTGGTGGAGATCATACGGATGCTGCAATTGCTGCACAGGTGCTGGCATTGCAAAATGGACGAGGTCATTTACCCACCGGAATTGGCGTTGGCATGGGCACCGGAAGCGGCGATGGTGTTGCCAGTGGATATGGTTACAATGGCTCTCGTGGCAGTGGAGGCGATGATGAGGTCTCTAGACGACTATTAAGACAAAGTAGCACAGTTTCGAATAAAGATAAGAAATTGCCAATTACATACTCCCAGTGGAAATTGAGGGTAAACAACCAATAACAAAACCATCGATCAATCGATTATCGATAAACAAGAAGCACGATGCATTTATGCCCAAGCAACGCCAAAAAGCTTTAAAAAAAATATGCAAAAACAAAAAAACAAACAAACTCATTTACAACGAACCTCACTCTCATTTATATTACGCTACATCTGTCTCTGTCTCTGTCTCTGTCTCCATCTCCATCTCTATCTCTGTCTCCGTCTCCGTCTATGTTTTTCGGTCTCACTCTCATTCCCTTCTTATTACACGCATGAGATCAGGAACAATTTTCATACATAATTTCCATGATAAATACAAAGTGCGCGATCACAAAATAGGATCTCTCGCTCTTTCATTGATTCACATGATCTCGCTCTTTCTCTCTTTTGACTGCACTCTCAGCAATTGTGCTCGGCTTTAACCACATTCACTCGATAGCGTAAAGTATTATATTTATTGCCATATATTATATTATATATTCAATTACTGCATTTTGCATTTTGCATAATTTCATTATTGATTTTACAAGAACACAATACGTTCACGCATCAGTTTCTTTGCTGCCTACATACGTTTCTCACCGTTTCTTTTCTCTTTTTTCTCTCTCTTTTTTTTTTCAATAGTTCGCTTGCGGGAATGGGTAATGGCAATTTTTTAGTATATAATATAAATTGATTATTAACTAATTTAAGTACAATCCATATACACCCATATACTCGCTATGTTTATTTGTATTGATTACAAGTACGCATACATGCATACATACATACACACGTATGTAGGGAACATTACAATTTGCCAAAATTAACTCTTTTTTTTTTTTTTTGAAGTATGTACATACTCATGCATGTATATTACTTTGTCACCAGACCACATACACATTTAGATACATTTGTTGACAATCTGATCACGAATCCGGGCGATATATGTATGAATATCCTTCAGGATAATGATAATTATTATTGATTCTGTATCTACATTGAGTGTAGATACTTTTAGATATCTTCTTTACTTTCTTATTAATATCAGGAGAGATTCCTTGTTATATAAACTAGAAACATATATGTTAAACTGTATGCATAATATATATAATACATATACACTGTAAAGTCAAAATGTCCATGCGATCATGTAATACATGCAAAACTATTATTATATATATATATATATATAAACATATAATATATATATATGTATACGTATGAATTTTTGGGAATTAGATAAAAATCCTATTTCATTCTGTCTGACTGCGATTTCATTTGAGGCAAATTCAAAATGCATTTGTTATCAATATTGTGCATTTCACCTACATACATACATATGTGTATGTGTATGTTTATGTTTGCTCAGCTAAACAAGCAAAATAGAAGCATTCCGGGAATTATAATAACTACAATCAAGGTTTAGCTCTTTACCGTCGTATTTCTCTTCACTTTATTTTTACTTTGACGTCCAGAGAATATCTTCTTTACAGATTGATTTCTAGCTTGCCAACAGTTTGATTTGTGTTATTCTCCAAGTTGGTTTAGCCAGCATGGATTGTAGCGCCTTCTTTAAAGCGTTTTGTCAAGGAGAGGTTTCTATTGATACTGTAAGATATTGTGGTGCTGGGAGGTGTTTGCTTAGGCTTAGAAAAGGGATTACATTTATTTTTTTGTTTTTTTGGTAGAAACGCGGCACTCGCACGTACACATACATAGGCGCTTGGCAAACACATTTAATTTTGTTCTGTTTTTCTATTGCGTAAACATAAAACATGTATATACATACTATTATTTAAATGATGTATATACAAACACGTATATGTCACATAATTATGTACATAACTACATAAGTGTATATAGAAAAATATATAAATATAATTATTTATATATATATATACTCGTATATATGTTCTATAAATACATTACGCTGGCGTATCACCCGTATTTCAACACACTCAATTCATTTGTGATTCAATATTTTAGACGTATCGACGCTTTAACGATGGCAAGCGGAGCGTGGATTTCGTACTGGCCTATAACGGCGAGGATGAAGCGAATGAAAAACGCAAGATCTTTGAGGCAAATTTGGTACGTGAAGGACTGGAATTAGAATACTATAAGGAACAATGGGTACACTTCATCAAGTTGCATGCACCGGCCAGTGTACTTCAGCGTTATGCAGAGATATTAAAGATCAAAATGCCGCTGAAAGTTATACCAGGACAGGAGCAAGTTGTTATGGATACGTCAAATCATTTCAAGACACGATTTAGCCGTTCTTGCCGTAGACTTTTCAGTTCCGTTCAGTTAAATACAGAAATTTTTCCGGAACGTGAACATCGCATTCATATGGAATATGCGTGTAAATATCACGAATTATATGACCAAGATCATCCCAATTACTTTGATCCCAGCACACGGTATTCCATCATAAATTTTATAATGCAGCGGCAACATTTTGAAGGGGGCGAAGAGAAAGCTGATAATTTGGGCATTGAGAAGCTCATCGAGGATGGCGTTTATCTATGTGCCTATGCGCTGCATGATGTAAGCGCTTTAATGTGATATATATTTTTATTTTAATCTTGGTGTTTGAATGGTTTCCATCGTTTTGACATTTCAGAAAGATAGTCGAAGCGATCTTCTTAAGGAATGGGCCAACATTGCCAAATGGAAAAAGTGAGCAATGCACCAAGTGATGAGATTTCCATTTATTGACATCTCTTTCTTTTGTTTTGCAGTTTGCAGCCATTGGACTACATTAAGGACTATTTTGGATCAAAAGTGGCGCTCTATTTTGCTTGGTTGGGTTTCTATACGCATATGTTAATCCCAGTTAGCATTTTGGGCATGTTTTTCTTTCTGTTTGCTTTTGCGACGCGAAGTAGTGATCCTATAAGTCAGGATATTTGCACGGACACCCAGACCATCATGTGTCCTCAATGTGATCGAGGTTGTAATTTTTGGCATCTCAACGAGACGTGCACATCGTCCAGGTTTAACTATTTAATAGACAACAGTATGACGGTGGTGTTTGCCTTTATAATGGCCATCTGGGCGGTATTGTATTTGGAGCTATGGAAACGCTATTCGGCAGGCCTTGTTCATCGTTGGGGCCTCACAGGATTTAATCATCATGTCGAGCATCCACGTCCTCAGTATCTGGCCAAGATAAGCAAGTCCAAGCGCCTTAGTGTCAAGTTACAGGATCCAAAAAGCACGTTTGATCCTGATTTGCCCTTTTGGAGCATCAAGTTTCTTCCCAATTTCACCAGCTACAGCATAATGGTGTTATTTGTAAGTATATAAATTAAAATCCGACATTTTACAGAATTTTAGTTTATTTTTCGTGAAAATTTTCCCAGATTTGCATATCAGTGATCGCAATTGCGGCAATTATCATCTATCGTATGGCGCAACGAGCCTCCAATTCCATTTTGACCAATGAAAATTCGATGACATATAAAGTGATGGTGATGCCAATTACGGCTGGTTTCCTTGATTTAGTTGTAATCTCATTGCTGGATTTAGTTTATAGCCATCTGGCTGTTAAGCTAACCAATTATGAATATTGCCGCACTCAGACGGAATATGACGAGAGTCTGACCATCAAGAACTATGTATTCCAGTTTGTTAACTATTATTCATCGCTGTTTTATATTGCGTTCGTCAAGGGCAAATTCGTTGGATATCCATCCAAATATAATCTCATTTTCACCTTCCGTCAGGAGGAGTGCAACCCCGGTGGTTGCCTTATGGAGCTCTGTATGCAATTGGTTATAATTATGGTGGGCAAGCAGGCGGTGAATGCCATTGTCGAGATGCTAATACCATATCTAATGCGTACGCTTAAAGAGGTTAGCCAACGTTACGGTTGGTACAGGCGCCACAGGGAACAAAAGCTGGTGCCCTCGAATCAATTTACCGAAGATTTTAATCTGCAGCCCGCCGAAAATAACTCGCTTTATGTCGAGTATCTCGAAATGGGTAAGTTTTACACTTTTTATATTAATATTAATATTAATATTTATATATTTATATTTATATAATTTGTATTCATATAATTAATTAATTAAATTTGTTTTAGTTGTGCAATATGGATTCATAACGTTATTCAGCTTGGCATTTCCATTGGCACCGCTCTTGGCCCTGATCAATAACGTTGTCGAGGTACGTCTTGATGCCATTAAGATGCTGCGATTCGTTCAACGTCCCGTGGGAATGCGCGCTCGAGATATTGGCGTTTGGCATAACATTATGACTGTCGTAACCCACATAGCTGTCGCTTCTAGTGTGAGTCCATGAGAATTTTCATTGACCGATTATGCGTGACAGCAAGCTTATCGTTTCACTGTAGGCCATGATAATTGCATTTAGCACCAACCTTATACCTAAACTAGTCTACAAAGCCTCTTACAATGATCCGGAGTTAAATGGTTATCTGAATTTCACATTGGCTACCTTTAATACGAAGGACTATGTGGATGAGTATCTTCGAAATGCTAGCATTGCTGCCAATGTTACGCAATGTCATTACATTGACTTCCGCAACGGTCCTACGGATGATCATCCTTATAAACGGCCCATGATTTACTGGAAAATACTGATGGCCCGACTGGCATTTATTGTTGTCTATCAAGTGAGCAAAAATAAATATAATAAAAATGTTTTTTGATCTTTAATTTTTACCTTCTGCAGAATATAATTACCATGCTGCAAGGTATTCTGCGTTGGGCTGTGCCCGACGTTTCCACCCGCCTGCTTAAGCGCATTAAGCGCGAGAACTTTTTGCTGCGCGAGCACATCATTGAATATGAGAAGAAGTTAGTGCAGGAGCAAACACAACTGCAGTCAGCAGGACAATCCACGATTGGAGTTGGCGGAGTTGCCACCAAAACGGTGACAGAAGATTCATTGCGCCAGCATTTAAATGGTAACGATGGAAATGCTAATGGCGACAATGCGACCACATATGTCTGAAATTATAAATATTTAGTTTGCGTTAACTCACATCCAATTTATTTGCCAGTGAAATTGCTTAGAGCATGAATTATTTACATTTATTTAACGTAGCTTTCATACTATATACTTTTGTATATACATTAAACAAACATACTATATACCATATATATATACTATATATTTTAAGAGCATATATATATTGTAATTCGTAATACAAAATGGCCTCAAATTGTTATCATATTATATTGTATTTTGTCATCGTATCGTACTTAAGATTAGAATGTTTGTCAATGTTTGTAAATTGCATCTTATATGCTCAAATATGCAACCGAATACATTTAGCAGAATTGAAGGTGGGAACGAAGTCACCCGCTTTCCCCTTGTCCCATCAATTCGCTCGCACACTGATTATATACATATGTGTATATGGTAAAATGCTGTTACAAAACTTGCACAATTTTTTATTATAATCCAAAATTGAAAATCCAAAATGAATTGCCAAATTGTAAAGTGTTCGTACGACTGTTCGCGACTGATGCAAAACAAGCACTCGAAATGAGATACACTATATTATAATGGTATGTGTATGCGTATGTATGAACATACATGTGCATGCATACATATCTATAGGGTAGATATTTAGCTATTTACTTAACTTACGGATGCACTTGGCTTTTGTTGTTGTGCCGAATCGAATCCATTAGAGACGCAAATGCCATTCTAGCATAGCATTGGCAAAATTGTTAGGCCCGCTTTACTAAACACGTTATCCAAAGTGCACTCAACAAGTATCTAAGCCAACAATCATACTCTTACTTGTTATTTTCAATCTAAGTAACGTAAGCAAACTGAATCATTTGTACCTTGTCGATGCGATCATGCAATAAAACCCAATTAATCAGATGCGTGTGCCTAGCATACGCTTCTTGCATATAACTATTATGTATATTAACCAATAAATGAAAACAATCCAGTGTACCTAACAATTATACATACACACACACATACATACATACATACATTATATACATATATATCTAAATTAATTATTTGTGAATTGGTTCTACTTGTAATTTTCATTTAATTTTTTATATCCGTTCTCCTTTACCAACACACCCACTGCGTCATGTCTTATACAACAACGAAGCATACATACAATTGTAATTATGATACGAAATAGTATATTTTATTATTTTGATAAATATATTTATATATAATATACAAGAGAATGTGTGTTGCGATGTAAAGAATGTTCTTATGTAAATTTAGATAGCATTGTTAACATTTTACAACAAAAACAAATAAATAAATAAAATAAATAAATAATTAAATTATATAACAAGAGGAGAATCATAAGTAAAATAATGACTTAACTGTTTGAAATATGAAAAAAAACACACGCTACCTATATAATTAAGAATTGAATCAAAAATAATAAAACGTAACATACGATATACATAAATGGAAACATATACGTATATTCGATTTCATTATTGTAATTGGGCTTATCAACATTCATTTAACGTTATCATTATCAAAATTATTACAAATGGATCTATTTACATATTTTATTTGAACTTTTAGAAATTGGGGGAATTGTTTTTTTGGTTTTTTTGTTGAATAATATTATATGATTTTGATAGTTAATATGTTTAAGATTAGGCTTGGTTTATAAAATTTTTTGTTCGATATATTTTGAAATGTCGAAATGATCTTTTTCAGCATAGCCGGAAATTCAACTACCATATATACATATGATCGATTACATATGTATGTGTATATGTATTATGATACTTATGATGTGTGATGATCATGCATATATATGTTCACACAGTGATTGACAAAAGTATTGTAATATCTATAGAATATTTTTTATGTATATATATATTTTTTTGATATTGTTTCTTATCGTAATGAGAGAGTTTTTTTTTGTGAATTTCAAATAAAATTTTTTGAATATGATTTGAATTATGTTTGGAATTTAGAGTCCAAATGAGTAACTATCTAACATATCTGAAAGAGACTCAAGACTTTTGGCGGCCACTGTGGTATATTGCATATTGATGGTGGCAAATCAATCGAAGACAAAGACGGAATGAATGAGGTGACTGTCAAGCAATTGGTGGCGACACCCGCTGGCGAAATAATGTGGCATACAAGCAATTGAGGCATATCAAAAAAACAAGAGACGCGTTGCTCCAGTTTATGCCCCCCCCCCCCAGCAGATGGGATCTAAGATCTAAGCGCGATTTTGCTGCTGCTAATCTAATCGGTTGCAACAACAATACATATGTATGTACATATGTATGTATGTATGCAAATTGAAATGCCTGCGTCTCCGTCTGATTCAATCAATTTTCCAGTTTTTCAGTTGGATGGACCAGTTGCTTGCTCTGTGGAACTCATTAGTTTGAAAAGTGTCGTCGTGACGCTTGAATGGGATTTGCGTAAAGCTGTTGTTATTGTTGCTATTGTTGTTGTTTCAAAAGAAACAAAACAAAAGAACAAAAACAATTTTTTTTGTCAACTTTGAACCCCATTTGCATCGGCCGCATCTCATTTTGCCAGGCCAAAAAAATGAGCTCAAGTTCTGTAAGTAGACGCGATGCTGCGCCGCCTCTGGGTGTCCGCTTGGTCTGTGGTTCCAGCAAAACTTAATAATATGATTAGCCATCATCGTGCGTGTGTGGGTAATCCTCGTTTATAACTTTTTTATTATTTATTTATCTATTTCCTCTCCGGCATAGCGGCCGAAATTTTTGAAAAATCTCTCTGCGGCGGAACGTGAAAACTTTTTTGATTCCTTCGATGTTGTTTTTTGTGATTGCGATGGTTTGTTATATTTTTGATTTAATTAATATAATACAATTACATACATACATATATATACATACTCGTATGTATGTACATATAAAATAATATATAATATATGCGCACTTTGAGCATTCCAATCCAAATAATTATCTGATCAATAATATCTGTTTAAAAGAAATTGATTATGAAATTGGTTATGAAATTACCTAAATACTGATAAGACAAAAATTCATATTACATACATACATACATACATACACACATATGTATATATTTACTCGTTAATGTATGTGCATATTATTTTTAAACATAGAGAATTCTATTGTATTGCATTTTTTTTTTGCAGGAGTCGTTTGGTATTCTCTAAGGGATTTCATACCCGGTTCGGCAGAGGCGATCGCAGATCTGCAACGCCGTGGCAAGCGGATAACCTTTGTGACCAACAATAGCATCAGTTCCATGAAGCAACATCTACAGAAGTTTGCCACTCAGGCGCGGTTGCATATCGAAAAGGTAAGCTCTTGGCGGATTTGGATTAGGAGTTTTGGTTGATTGGGAATATGCAAATCTTTTGCCGTTAGCAAGATATAGTGCATCCAGCTCAAACCATATCAGAGTATTTGAAATCCATAGGATTTGATGGATTGATCTACTGCTTGGCAACGCCTCCCTTCAAGCAGCTGCTCCGGGATGCGGGTTTTCGTTTATCCCCAGAGGTGAGTCCGTGTCCATGAGCATCGATGGCTCCTAACTATTCGATGTTCGTTTAGCGTGGAGAGGGCATCGTCATTGAAAGCCTTGGGGATCTGCGCGAAGCAGTCTATGGCCCGGAGACTGTGCAAGCGGTCATCATCGATGTGGACTTTAATCTGACCGTTGCCAAGCTAATGCGCGCTCATGTCCAGCTGCAGGATCCCAAGTGTTTGTTTCTAGCTGGCGCAGCTGATGCACTGATACCATTCCAAGATGGCGACATTATTGGTAGGCCATGTCCTGGAAAATATAACGTGCTTTGGTTGCTAGCCGATGGCTTCTTTCTCTTGCCAGGTCCTGGCCCATTCATTGATGTTGTCGCCCAATCTAGTGGGCGTCAGCCCACGGTGCTGGGCAAGCCCGGTGAGGCGCTGCGTCAGATATTACGACAACGCCACGCCCAAATTCCTGACAACAGGGTGCTCTTCGTCGGCGACAGCCTATCCAGCGACATTGGCTTTGCCCGTGCCAGTGGCTATCAGACGCTACTTGTCCTGACCGGCGGCAGCACTGCCGCAGATGTGGCTGCACTGCCTCCGGATCACGACCATTTGCCCGACTATGTTTGCGATCGCCTGGGGGATCTGCGCGACGAGGTGTTCAAGTAACAGTAACAGTTGGAGCTCACATCATTGGATATGTCCAATAATAAATACAACAAAATAAAATCAAATAAAATAATAATTCTTAAGAAACTTTTAACACACAAATAAATTTTATTATTTTAAATTCAAAGAATGTTTTAATACTTTTGTTTTGTTTTTTTTTTAAATATTTATTATAATTTGATCGTATTGATCATACATGGTATGAGTATAATATATCTGTATGTACATACATATTTATAGTTATATGTATATATACACTTGTATATGCATATTAAAATCGGCTCACCGATTTTTATTATTGTTTGTATTTTAATTATGGCATTTATTATTTAACAATCTGAAAGAGCTACTCGTAGCAAATGCTCGCTATAAACAATATAAATCACATACACATACACACATACATCTACCATATGCATACAGTGTATGTAGTACGTTTACGGTAATAATAAACTCGTAAAATGCACTTAAAAATTCCCGTGAAGTGCCGTGAGTAATTGATTGAGCATTGATTGAATCATCTCTGACCGTGTAAGATATGCACACATACACATACATACATACATATATATTTATAATATACACACATATGTATATGTCTGTCCGTCTGTCTTTAACTGTCCATCCCGAAAAGATCTGATATTAGTAATAGAAGCTATATCTCGCCTCTGGTACGAAATTTCGTTTTTTTTTTTGGATGATATTTCTTAGTTGGTTTCATTTATGAGGATATACACATACATACATACATATACTATTTACATATGTACATACATATACTAATTACATATATACATACATAGATATACTTTTTACATATATACATACATGTGTATGTACACCAAACTACATTGGAATTGCCAGAATATTTACATGCATTATATATGTACACCATATACATACACATATACATGTACATATACATATACATACACATATACATGACAATCCTTTTGCTTTCGCTTCATTAAAGCTACACGTGCGCCTTGGGGCTCTCCAATGCGGCAACCAGTTGAGCAAAGTCAGCGACGCTGTCGGCATAAAAGTCGGGCAGATCTTCAGGGCGGGTCTCCGCTTGGAGTCGTTCGAGGGTGCAGCCGCCGGAGAGAACGAGAAGTGTTTGAAATCCGCACAGACGACCGAAGCGCACATCCTGGGCAAGCATGTCGCCAATCATAAGGACACGCCGCGGCACGGTCACCTTATGCTCCTGCATGAGCATGTCGCCCAAGATACGGCCGGGTTTGCCAATAAGCGTATTCTGTTTGCCGCTCGCATCGGCAACGACATCACTAAATGCCCCGGGCCCAATCAGATGCAGATCCTGGGTCAAGGGCAATGCACGATCTGTGGCACCCGTGAAGAGTATACAATCCGGATGCCGCAGATAGATTTGGGCACGCAACATCTTCACATAGCTTATATTAAAGTCAACATCAATGACGACAGCTCGCACGGGTTGCCGATCATAAATGATCCGGCCGACATCATCAAAGTTCTCCTCAACGAACGCATTGGGCTGCAACGGCAGAATAACTGACATTAGTCTCTGGCTAGGAAGGAGGCATTTGCTCCAAAAGGATCTATGGTTTATACTCACGCCATCGATCAACTGGAAGCCGGCGTTGCGTAGTATGGCTTTGAATCTTCTCGTGGCAATAATATATATAAGTCCATCGAATTTGATGCTGCGCAAGTAATGTATCAGCGTCTGGGCAGGATGCCAGATCTGTTCGGAAGTTGCCTGCATGCCAATGCTGCCAAAACGTTCCACGATGCTATCAATGTTGCGCACGCTGTTGTTGGTCACAAAAGTCAACCGCTTGCCGGCACGCTCCAGCGCATTATATCCATCGGCAACATTGGGCACTTCCCTTTCCATGTTGTAGACGACCCCATCGATGTCGCTGTAGACATGATCAAAGGAGTCCAGCAGTTGTCGCTGCTGCTCCAAACTCAACTCCAAGATGTGCTTGGGTCTCGGCTGTCCCTAAATGAAGTATGGCATATACATACATACATACGTATGATTAATATACATAGATGTATGTATGTACATACATACATTTGATTAGATTACTTACACCGCTGTTCGCCATGATCTTGCTGCTCCTCGAGGTCGTCACCGATGAACGGACGATAGTCAACTAATGTGCCGAACCGAACCCGCTCCAAATGAAAAAAAAAAAAACAAAAAAAAAATAATAATCGTAACACGAAGAGTGTAAACCATCAAATTAACACTTTTCCAGTAATAAATAATTAAAAGACTCTGACGAAGAAGATAATTGTTTCGTGGACAGGCTTCGGACGTATGTGTATGTGTATGTATGTATGTATGTATGTCTATATATGTATACACACATGCATACATACATGCTGACTATCAATGCAAATATATGTATGTATGGTATAACAAATAGAACTCTAAAGTCGAACGAACCCCTCGACTACGAGATACCCTATCCAACAATACAATTTACCTATATAATAATTTATTGTATTTATTTTTATATTTGTTCAATTTCCTTAAAATCAATAAATTACAAAATAAAAACAACCTATGTGTGCATGTATGGGTAGTACGAATATTGAAAATCTGTTCCGATTCTGATATTTATGAAAATTAAAAAAAAAAAAACCAATAAGTAATATTATTATGTTTGATTCGAGCTTCATCAGGCAATTTTATTCGCTTTTTAAATCTTAAAGTTGAGAAAATAATTCTTGAAAAATTAATTCCGATACATAACCTATAATACTAGAATCTTTTTAGTAAGGGTATATACTGAGTATATATAAACATACATATGTATGTATGTATATACAAAAGCATACCGATTAGTTATAATGCTATCAACTTATCAACTATCAACTAACACTCTCGCTTTACTCCCTCCCTCTCGTTCTCCCTCTCTCTCTCTGTCTCTATCTATTTCTCTCCGTTTCACTTTCCATTTGGATAGATATACTATTGCAACAAGATGTTGCTTGTCGTGTGGTGAGCACAAACACCTGTACACCACCCAATAATATACATGCAAACCCGAATACATGCATATATACACTTACCTTAGATACATATTTATGTATATGTTCATGTATGTATGTATATATTTGTATGTGTGTGCGTTTAACCGCAAATACTGGCTACTCCACAGATAGCTTTAGTATATATGTACATACACATATGTATGTATGTATGTATGTATGCGGTTTGAATGCACATTTATATAGAATATAAGTATATATGTACATGTATGTATGTATTATTACCTTGATGAAGAATAGAAAGAGAGAGTGAACGCAGTGGGATCCGTAATCTTATATTGTATGCACACACCTACATACATCTACATACATACATGCACACATACATACACACATACATAGTGTGCATAATCTCAAGATTGCCACCGGCTTCTTTTTCTTTTTCCTTTTCATTCTCATTTTCCTTTTCATTTTCATTTGCTTTGGGACTTTTAGCTTGAGATCTTATAATGAAATAAATATTGCAAACTGATAAAGCCTAATCCATAATCTTGCACCAATAATTGAGTTCCGTTGGAATCTTTATTGCCAAAAGCATGATGACATTCAATGTTTATTTTAGCCAAGTTCTTTCTATTGATAAGATTTACGTTAATACTATCAGATTTATGTTGTTTTATTTTGTGTTTTTATAACAACATTTTGTATGCCATAATCTGTGATAATTCAATTATAACACACACACATACATACATACATACATTTAAGACAGCATTGAAATACTTAAATACAATATCGTAGTTATATGTATATATATCAATAATTTCAATAAGATATCAAACGAGATATTGCCTATAATTATGGCATTATAATTTTGTCACTGAATGGGAAATTCCTTTTCGTATTATTCTAGTTTCAAATAAATTTCAATTTATTCGCATTTCAAAAATATAATCGCAAAAATTTAAATATTGCAAATCTGAAACAAATTTTGGAGCCGGCGAAAGCACTTTTAACTTTTAAAAAGGGACTTTTCATTATTATAAAATTTTAAATATATTTATTATTAAAAACTTTTTAATTTTGAAAATCTCGCATTCTACACTTTTTCTTGAACTGTGGGTTAAAATCTTCCAATAAATTGGCAATTGTTTTCGATTTATTTGTTTCATATTTGCCATTTATTAAAAAAAAAAGAATTAAAAATTAAATATGTCAAATGTGCGTGGCAAAAATCGGTTTTATTTTATCCATAAAGTCGTGAAAGAAAGAACAAGTTTTCTTTTGGGTTTATATACAGGGTAAACGTTTATCTTTTATTTTATAGGCCTGCATATTTTTTATTTATTATAATTAAAAGACTAAATCGGCTTAAATAACTATCGAACTATTTTTAATTAGGACCTACAAATAATGGGAGCCAAATTAAATAAAAAAAAGGTATACAAAAATGTTAATTATACAAACTGAAATAACATTCAAAAAAAAAAAAAAAAAAAACGTTAAAGAGAAAAATAAAATTAAAAACAATTTGAGTGTTTTCTCTAATACTTAGTAGACATAGTATGTATGTACCATCATATGTATGTTTATGAGAAATGAATATCGAGCATGCTTATTATGACTAAAATATTACGAATAATAAAAAAAATAATGAACAAATTTAACATCACAAGGCCGAATTCAATGGTTTTTGAAGGATTCAAGGTGAAACGTGCAAAAGGAATTAAAAATTAAATTCAATTATAAAAATAATATCTGTGTGTTATCTGCATGTGTGTGTGTGTGTGTGTGCATGTGTTTTGTTTTTCGTTTTTCGCTTTTCGAATTGAACATTATGAATAAGCACATCATGCTGATAAATCATAATAATACGAATACTATTCATTAATATGAGGAGAATAACATCTGGCTTCGCCGATCCGTTAGATCGCAGGCATATATTGTGTATACGATTAATCGATAACGATAGCGATAACGATGATAGCGCTAATCCTTTTCCTGCTGCTGCAACAGTGCCGAAATTTCCTGAAATTTGTGTCGATAATCGACGCTGCTCTCGCTGATCACGGAAATATTTGACGAAGGATCCTAATACATATACAATATTTCGTGAGTATTTTGTTTTGTTTTTCACTTTATTCTGTGCCATAGCACGTACTTACAAGTATATCGCGAGTGGCATCAAAGTCATCCAAATGGCCAAGCAGGCTGGTCAGCGAGAAGTCATTAATGTTGTCTTCCAGCCATCGGGCATTGGACGTGGAATCACGCAGCAAATGCATCGGACTGACGCTGCCATTGAAGAAATTATGCGCTGCAAAATAGAATATAATTTAAAAAAAAACAACTTATTATATTTTTAGTTAATTTTTTAATTTTTCTTTGCTTACTGCTGGTTTCATCTTGAACCGCTTCCGGTACGGGGATACTTGCAGCAGGCGTAGGCGTAGGCGCAGGCGCAGGCGCCGCAGCAGGATCAGATGTCGTCGTCTCTGCCATAAAGTCCAAATTGGGCATGTCCAAGCCAACAATGCCGCTATTGTCCGCTACCGTTTCGCTAACACTGGAACTTTCGCTTCGGCTCATGGAGGTAGTTTTGGAAGAGCTGGGCAAAGTGCTGCTGACACGCTCGATGGGCTGAAAGATGCTATTTTGCAAATTGCGTAGATTTTGTGATTCATAAGATTGCGAGCCCTCCGACATTGCCGGCAATATGCAGCGCTGAACCAGCACATGGCGCGATATTCTCTGCCGCGTCAGCTGAAACAACAAACAACCAAAAATTGTATTTATTATTTTTACCCCGCGTTTTGTTTTAAACAAAACTAAAAGCGGCAAACAACGATTCATTTAAATTCGCATCGATCAGAACATATGAAGAAATAATTATATCGAATCATCTCTTCGTTTTGATCCGCACCAAGGTACATATACCTTACCTTTGACAATTGACGCACAGGATCAATAATATTGGTCGCCATGGGCCGGCGAACTGGCAGCATTGGTGTCCGAAAGACGGCATCGGTGGCATTTGCTGACGTTGCAGTGGCTGTTGCTGTTCCAACTGCTCCAGCCGTACCGCTTGCCAAACTGTTGAGCCATTGGGCCTTGTTGAATAAGTCGCGCTTGCGATCGCAACTATGTCCACAATTGCATTGACGTTTGCGCACACGCTCACTGAGATTGGCGACGAGGAGGAGATGCTTCAGCTTATTGCTAACCGTGGCTGTTGAAATGGCCTTAACGCGTTCGGTGCTATCACAGTCGTTTGTATTATAGGGCAGCGAGGATGTGGAAGCGGTGCTGGTCGTAGTGCTGGCTGCCGTTGAACTACTTGGTGTGCTCAGTTCCACATCGTACCAGTAATACTCGAGCTCCAGCTTGGAGTCCCGACCCAGTACAACATACAAATCACCAATAGTTATGTCCGCCGAAGTGGCAACCGTCCAACCCTTGCGTATGCGTTTGATGACGTCATCGGTGAGCAGCGGTTTAAAGTTTCGCGCTGCGGCAGCATTTGCCCTGGCATTTTTGCCACCGCCACCGCCCAGGGTGTCATTCCGTTTGGCACGTGTTGGCGCCGGTGCTGGTGCCGGTGGCGGAGCTGGTGTGGGAGCTGGTGTTGGTGTTGCTGTTGTTGTTGCCGCAACTGCTGAAGCTTGAGTTGCAGCTGTAGTAGCAGTTGTTATTGTTGTTGGAACAGTGGAAGTATCAGGTGCTGCACCACTGCTTGACAGAGTGAGCAGCTCATTGATCTCTTCGCTTAGTTCATCCCCACTGCAATTCTCCAGCTTTAAATGATGAACACCCTCGACTGGCTCATCTGATGCTTTCTCCTGCGCTGAATTACACAAAGGCTTTGCTTTTTTGGCTTCCGGCGAACGTTTCTCAGAACCACTTTCGGTGCGTGCACGCTTAGCGCTGGCTGCGGCGGCGGCCGCCGTACTTTCTAGCGTTTCACTGCGCACCTTAACGCCGAAACGCTCCTCGTAGGCGGTCAGGCATATGTTGACGTTATTTAAATAGGCTGTTATGCTTAACAGTGGTCGATGTATGGTTACGCCAGGCCTGGGCAGAAAGCAGAGAGCTGGCTCTACCAGAGTTTCAGGTGCTTCTACTGTGCCACTACTGGATGGCACCTGCTCCTCAGCAAGACGAGCGTCGACACTGCGCCATTTGTACTCAAATGTTTTGATAAAGCTTATAAGCTTCTTGTGTAATGGCACAATGGCACGTCCTCGTGGATTCTGTGCCAGGGTTTGTACACGCCCGAAAGCCTCCATGTTAGCTGGACCCACAACCACTTCAATTTTACTGGGCAGTCTTATGTCCTCCAAAGTATCTGTGAAATGTGTACAATAACAATAACAATAACACATATACATACATGCATACAGAAGATGAGACTAAACAGGACTCACCATCAAGCTGATTGAGGCGACGCAATGCCTTGCAGGAGGGTGTCTTTATGCGTATGTTCTTGCCTTTGCTGCGTACTATGATTTGGCCTTGATAGATGAGCTGCTTCAGCTTCATGAAATGCTTCTCCGTTAGAAACTGCAACTTGCGACGCATCTCACCGTAATTAATCAGCGTATACAGCTCCTGGGTTGGCTTCTTCAGCTCTAAAATTACAAAATCAAATAATAAATATGTATGTATGTATATTGCAAATTATATCATAATAAAAATAACTGCATTTTCTGTTTTCAAATAATTCATTGCAGTCTCGTACCAAAATTTAAATTTATTTTTTAATATTAAAAAAAAAAAAACATATTATGCTTGTATAAAAAATTAATAAATAAAAACGAACGTTAAATCATTCTCGTCTCTTCCAATTTGATTCTATAAGTTTGTTTATTTATTTTTATTTATCTTGCGTAAGGTAATTCTTAGAAATTATTAGTTCTCAGAATTTAAGAGTCAAATTCCAGATACCGCGTAAATAGCAATTCTTAGAAGTGATTGTTTTACAGAAATCAACAATTGCATTTTGAGAATAGGAAATTTAATATAAATATTGTTTACAATTCAAATTAAATTTTGTAAAGCCAAAACTTGCACTCAAGAATATTAAAATTAATTTAAAGTTGAAATAGTATTTGTTGCAACCTTTGACCCTTGTTTTGCTTGTATAAAGAGGTCATACTTACCATCCGAGAAGCGTACGTATTTGCCGATCTTATGATATGTCTGATAATAATGCTGCCGTACTTGATCCTTGGTCTTGAAGCTATATTCACTGTTCGTATTGCGACGCTTCAATTTCGTATTGATGCAATTGGCCACCGCTTCGAAGTCTTTGCCAAATTCATTGAGTGCATCAAAGAAACAATTGCGTTCCACGTTTGTCCAGGTCGTTTTGTTTGTTGTACGTATCTGGGATGGCGTCTTTTGGGTGGACTTCTCATCTTTCTTATTATGCTCACGTTCTGTCGGCGGCGGCGTCATTGGGCGTGTTAGATCGAGTTTCATTTTTTGTATAACGCGCGCACTGGCCCTTGTACCAGGGCAATTTTGTGTTGTTACTGAGCCAAGTAGCTCCTCCGGTTCCGCCGTATTCGCCAGCTTGAACTGCACGCCCTTGCCATTGTATAAAGATGATGTTGATGTTGATGCTGATGCTGATGATGATGATGATGATGCTTCTGCGACAGCAACAGCAGCCGCGGCGGAAGTGGAAGCTGGAGCAACAGCCTCGGCAATCATTTTGACATTCTTACACATGCTGTTGTTGTCTTCCATTTTATGCCACTGGCGCTGGCGCTGCCGCTGGCACTGGCTTCCGCCCGTTGGTAATGCCACAACCTGTAAAAGCTTATTAATTAACAACTGCCGACGACACAAAAAGTCTTAAAGTGAAAACTTTTATGCGATGCTATAGAAAAATGGCGTTTGCCAAATCGGATCAAAAATTGTTTGTTGCAATTGTTGTTGTTTTCATCAGAAATATTTTTGTCAATTGGTTTTTTATGGCACTGCGCACTTACTTTAACTGGCGTAATTATCAATTATTTATTTTTCTGGTTGCTTCGTATTTGTTGTCGCCCTGGCTCTTACTCCTTTTCATTGTTTTGCATTAGTTTTTTTTTTTTTTGTATCAGCGTTTATGTTCTGTTAAGTGGCTGTTATGCTAATTTGTTCTGCTAACATAACAATAACATTGCGACGTTAAGTCTCCAGTGCGTTGCTGATTTTGCGCTTACGTTACTGATTTTGCGTTTACGTTGCGAATTTGTGTTGAGCTTGTTTTCAATTTGCAAATTTGTTGTTTTTTACAATGCTAATATTACATAGCATGTTAATATATGTAGTGAAACATTTTTTCCCTTTCAGAGGAATCGCATTATTTTAATTTTGCAAATATCCACATATTTTTTATTTTATATAATATACTTGTATTAAATAATTCTGCTTTAATTTAAGTCTTCAAAAAATTAAAAAAATTATAATTTTGCTATCATTCGAGGCCATTTCGTTTAATTTGATAACCAAATATGTAATTGAATAATTTAAATTAAGATTAAAATAATCAAAAACAAAATGTTTGATGAATCCTCAAGAAATTATAGCAATAAATGTGTAACATTTTAAAATCTATTTAAGACCCAACGGTTTTTGTAATGTAAACAAGGGGCAGCTGATTTGCACAGAAATCGTACGATATACACATTTCGATAAACGATTAATTGAATAAAACACAACCTTGTGTGCTGCAACCCAAGCTATGGTGAGTTTACGTTTAAATCCAGCCGCCATCCAATATAAATGCAAATTGTATACCAAAATTGATTTTTATTCACTTATAATTATATTATTATAATAAAAAAAATATTTATATATATATATAAAAAAAAAACAGAATAATATTTTAGTTGCGAACATCACAAATAAATACCAACTAATACTAGAATTAATAGTACGGCAACTAATATGGCGATGAGCATTATCTTTTTCTGCAATATAAAAAACGAAATGAACGTGTTGAGATTGAAATTATTATTTCTTTCTTTTTAATTTTTTTTTCATGTTTATCGCAAATGTTTAAAGATTGTCACCTTTCGAGCTTTTTCCTTATAATCTTTGGCTTTGTCCAGCTCTGTGGCGCCCTTATCCGTAAAGATAGTAGCCTGATTTGCATGGAATTCGACGCGTTGTATCGTTTCGCTCTGCTCCATGACAAGGGTTTGAATGCGCATAAATAGTGCATGAACATCTTCAATAGATTTCTCCAGTTTGCGCAGTTCGTTGAATCGATCCATGAGATCTCGCAGTACTTGTCTTTCTTTTTCTGTCTCTTGCAGAATCTACATGAAAAAAAAAAACGTTAAAGTATTCGCACATAATTAACAATTTATTTTAATACTGACATTGTCCACAAATAACTTTGTTGTTTTCTTTTCGATCAGCAGCTCAATTTCTTGTTCACTTGCCTCTGCATTAACTATATGAGAAAGAATGTAAATGTTATACTATTAAAATAATTTAATTAAATGATTTTGATTGATCAATTGATTTTACTTACTTATTTTGGAATGGAGTCGCAGATTCTTCTTGACCTTCATTTCATAGTTCTGTAAAAATTGCTCATTCTTATGCCACAGATTAATATAAGTCTGATACAGGCCATAGAATAAGGTTCGCTTCATACGCGCCTCCAGGCTGTAATCAGTTTCTGGAGGTAGATTTGCCTTGAACTCCCTGAAGCGGCTCATCAGCTGATTGCCTAAATGCAGGTTCTTATGGTGCAGTTCATCCATTTCGTTCTCTATAAAATAATTATGAATTATTCCATTAATAGTATTCTCAATGTGTTATTGTGAATAAGGTACATACCACTAAAAGAACGGAGGTTGATTGTCTGTGAAACACGGTTCATAGTCTCCAGATTAGCAGCGATTTGCGATAGTTGAAATCGAATTTCAGAATACTGCAATTAGTTTAAAATCAATTTAATAAATAGAACAGAATATATCGTATATACATACAATACATTAGATCATATACATATCCTATATATGCATGTAAGTAACTGGTAAAATAAATAGTTAAGGAAATTATCGTTAAAAAAAACTTAAAATTCTATATTGAATCGATTTATGTGTATATTCCAAGGGATCTCTTTCGATCGATTGTGTCTCCAATTAATTATTAATTAATTTTAATGTATTTAAAATATTTTCAGTGCTTTCAAATGAAAATAGTTTACAATATATTCAAATTGAAAGTGTCTCAAAAAGTTTAAAGACTTGTCTCATAAATAAATAAAAACCAATATTTGGGTAGATAAATGGACATTCTAGTATGTACATATACATACGTACATGCATGGATATAAATCTGGCTATGTATTGTATCTTGCATTAGCTCTCAAGAATGTAAACTAATAAAATTTTCAATTCATTATAATAAAAATACAATATACGAATAACTGTTAAACAATTTTGTTGCTCTGAGTTTTCCAGTAGCCTTATTAGTCGAGTTTGTTGTGCGCGTAATAAAAGCGGGTAAGATGAAAAGATCTTAGAATTTTGCTTTACACATACATACACATGTACGTATGCATGTATGTATGTATGCATGTATGTTGATATGTACATACATAACTCGTACTCATCTGGTACACGATCTGCACGCATCTGTGATAAGCAGCTTCTGGTTAAACAATGAGATGATGGGCGTGACAAGTATACTAATAACTGTGGCATGTGTGTATGTATGTATGTATGTATGTATATATGTATCTATGTATGTATGTAGGTGTAGTGCTTGTATGTGTTCTATTTTGCACTATAAAACCTGTGTAAAATGTATATTTATGCGTATTTACTATATGTTGTATTCTGCCAATATATTGAATAGCCAGGAGTACATATATACATACGTACATATACATACATATATATAGGTAGTAGTATATTCTATTTTTATTCTCAAAGACCGCGTTGTAAACTAAATTCTTTGCTTATCACGGGTTCGCGACGCGTTAACGATTGAGTAATGCGCAGCTGCTGACGTCGCTGATTCATGCGGCCCATCCAGAACGTACGATAAACAGTTACAATTAAAAACTTTTGCCGGGTATTAATACACACATACACACCCACACACACATTACATACATATGTCCGATTTTTACAAAAGAATTAAAGTTTTTTGAAGACCAATTTACTTTTATTATCAGATGCTAGTACACTTGAAAAAAAATAGTAGGCACAACAAATTAACATACAATACTATAATATACATATGTACATGTTATATTACATACATCAGTATGTATCTCCATATATATGGGATCATGTTGTATGTTTTAGAAGTTTTATACCTGCTTCATCACTTTTTGAATCAATTTATATTTTATATTAAAATGTTCCAAATTAAATTTTATATTGTAGGATATTAATATTAAGTATACGTTGCGTGTAATGGCTTAAATACATACGCATATGTACATACATACATATGAATGTATGCATACACGCACACATATGTCACTTACCGGATTCAAGATGGCATCTACATTGGTGCACTGTTGCGCCATTTTGTTGCGTTCACGCTCTTTGGCACTTCCGCTGCCGCTGTTATTGTGACCGTTGTTGTTGCTGTTGTTGTTGTTGCTTAGGGATTCTGTGGTCGCGTTGTAAACGTTGAGCAGCAAAGAACCGTTCGAGGATGATGAAGTTGAGTTTGCGCTCAAAGAACGCTGTGAGTAGCCGTTAGAGTTGGCAGCAAAAATGAAAAAAAAAAACACGCCAAACGGTTAATGATACTCGGATGCAATATAACTAATATTTTTTTCGTCTCTTATTTGTTTCTTTTTTTATTTATTTATTTGTTTTTTTTTATGGGGAAGTTCTATGGCATCGGTGCTGCAGTAAAGCCAAAGCCAAAGCCAAAGGCAACGCCAACGCCAACGCAACGCAACTCAAACTAAAACTTCAGCTTCACGGTGAACGCAGCTTTCGTACTTAGTAGATCTGTTATTCTCTCTGTTTCTTTTTTTTTTGTTGTTTTTTACATACTGGGAGCCGAAAAGCGGCCAAATGTGCAATCTGGCCGTATGTGTAATGAATAATAAAATCGCGCCCGCCAAATGAAAATTCAGCGAGCTCTCTGCCGTTCTCTCGTTCTCTCTCTCTGAGTCCAACTGTTTAATTTGTGGGGTGGAGGATAGCCCACATTATGGCTCTTATCTATAGGTAATCTATTTCGCTTCTGATAAACGCCTACGCGAAAACCTTACGCTCAACGTTACCGTAATGTTAATACCGGTGGCGCAACGTCACGTTATGTTTGTTGTTTTTTGTGATTTCTTAACCCTATTTTAAAGAAATATAACTAGGCAAAGTACAGTGAGACCTCAGCACTATTGGCTCCATTGTTCACCTTTCATAAATATCATTGTTATATGATTATATCTTTTTCAGTCTTGAAATTGATTGAATTTATTGACCCATTTCGCTTAGGTACTAAATATGTTAAAATAAATATATAAATATAAAGTTAAGTATATACCATTAAATAATAAGTGCTATTATTAAGAAATACACAATATTAGGGCTTTTAAGGACTTTAATTCTTCTCTTTGTTGCTGCCTGCTGTTGCATAAATGAAATAAAAACAAAACCTCAATTTAATAATCAAATCAAAGTTCAATGTTTGAACTAAACAAATTTGAAATGCTAAACAATTTTTTTTTGCGAAAATAAATTAATTTTCTTTATCTGCATATCAATAAAATAAATTGAACTTATTAAATTCATTTTCTTCGTATAATAATATTGTATTTAAGTCGAAATAAATTTGGTGAAGAATTTTATATGATTTTATAAGCAAATATTCGTATCGTATCGAAATGATTTTTAAATGAAATACATATTAAATGCGATTTGCCAAATAATAGAAAAACTCAAAGTACGTGTTTATACAAATAAAGAAAGACTGTTAAATAAGTAGTAATAGTATGAAATGTAATTTAAATTTGGAACTATTTATTATCTTATAAAAAAATGAATAATCATTATAAGCTGCATTTCAAGGACATGTTAGTGTTAAATCAAGCAAATAATCAGTAATCTAAAACTAAAATAAAAATTGTTATAGTCAACAGAGATTAGCTTAAGTAGATTCCATTTAAAAACTATTTCAATTTTTTAAAATAAAATTGTTTTTGCCACAGTGTGTTCGCATACAATTAGCACCAACAAAAATCGAAGCCCCCAACCAAACAACGTTCAACTACTATTTTTCGGAGCATTTAAAAAAATTGCGCTAATGACTGAAAAACACTTAACACTCCAACTTACCTGTAAAAGCTCTGGCAGCCTATCTCTGGCCATTGTGTGCTTGTGTGTGTGTGACGTATTTCACGTATGCTGCTGTTACGTATGTTATATTGTTATATGTATTGTATAGTATGTATGTACATACATATGTATTGTATGTGCATGTAGTATTTAGCACTGATTTTATTTATTTTTGTATCGCATGTACACTCATATGTATTATTGTTTTTGTTATTATTTATCATTACATTTAAATGCACATTGTTCCATACGATAAATACTAATATTTATAACCGATAATTAATACACGTTGCTTTTGTTGTTGTTTCTTTGAATAATCGAAAACGCCTGTTTGCAAGCTGCGCTTTGAGCTTTCACGTTCTCTTTTGCCGCTACGATGCGGTTCTTCTTCTTGAGCTTTGAGGCACTTGCACAACGGCAACAGCTGTCTTTTAACTGTGCGTATATGTGCTCGTACACTTCATTGCCAGCGCGACCCGTGACGCGCGAGAGTGTCGCGGGAGTGAGAGCCAAAAGAGAGAAGCGCGATATCAATGCTGATAAGCAGCGCTGCTTATCGCTTTTATACTTGTATTTGCGGATGCCTTCTTATATGTATGTGTTTTTGATGTATGTAGTACATATGTACATATTTATAAATTGCGTGAATGCTCATTTATATGTGGGTGCATACATACATATGCATGAATATAAGTATGTATGTCTGTTTGTAATTAGTAACTAAATTTTCGTGAGCTATGTATGAATGAATGGCATGTGCTGTAAATTCTCTCTTTAAAGGATGCAAAATGTCCCACCACGTGTGGCACTGTTCTCATACATATTTATTTTTCAAGGTTTTCCTTTTAAATTAAACTAAAACAAGTATTAATTTTCTTATTTATATTTATTTATGTATTTGTACTTTACATATACATACATACATACATATTTAATACTAATTTGAAGGTATCATATGATATGGTATTCACATAATATTCACTGCTTGAACGCGCACATCTTCAAATAACAATATTTCGCAAAGGAAAATTTCAAAAATGAATAGTTAATAAAAATTATTTTAAACCTGCAGTCTTAGTTTACAATAATTTTTAAACACAGTTTCGAGATATGTATGTCCGGTTATAGGAACAGTTTGCTTTATAAAGTTTTCACTGTGCCCGTGTGAAGGTGTTATTATCTAATTGTATAGGTGTGTTCCTCTTAACGTTTTTCTTTATCGAGCTTAAAGCACTGTATTTGAATATTTATATTTATAGTTTTGTATTTGTATTTGTATTTGTATTTGTATTTGTACTTGTGTTTGTATTTGCATTTCTGCTCGTAATTGTATTTTCTCAATATGTATTTGTTGTTCCGTTTAGTTGGCGCCCTTTATCATTGAAGGGCTTGCTGCTTTTTATTACAACGTTTATTTCAGTTGTCATGCAAAAGTTAAATATAAACATCAACAATAACACCATGAAAATACACAACCAAAAACACAAAAGAAAAACAACAACAACAACAAAAGAAAAACAAAAAATTACAAAAGTTAAGAGAGAGCTTAGTGCGAATACTTAACACCGACTGCGAGTATTCATCCGCTTTATTTATTGCAACAAGCTTGTGATACACGAATATCTGTATTTATGTATACATATGTATATGTGTTTAAATATATATATATTTATATATTGTTTTTTTTTTTTGTTGTTTTTATTGATATCACTTCGCGCCGCACGTCACCTTAGAACTAAAAATGCCGATCGCGAAATAAATTTCATGAGCTTCGCCTCGTCAGAAGCTGCCACTGAGATTTCTTTCAATTTAAAGATTAGCACAACATACACAGATACATTCATACATATGTAGACACTTATATCAGTACATACATACATATGTACTTGCATATACATACATACAGATAAAATTATGTATTATGTGTAAGTTCGTTAAGTTTTTTGCCTTTGCACTTTTCGGGGGCAGTTCTAGAAATTGAACCGGTTGCGACGCTCTATGAAAAATGTGTTAATTGTCTCTTTTTTTTTTATATATATACCCTTGAACTCTGTACTATTATTTTGTTATGAAGCATGTAGGCTACCTTTTTTCCAAAAATATACTAGTGAAAATTGTATCAACTATAATCACACTTTGTACTTAGGTCTATCAAAATAATTAAAAGATTTTCTTATACGCACGTCAATCAAAAACTATAAAACTGTGTTGGCATTATGTTTAATATTTTCCAAAAATTATTTAATCTTATAATTCACAATATGTTTATTTACGTATACTATATATTTAACTATAATTCTCTAGATGCCGTACAACTTATCAATATTTTAGTAGAAATTTAGTTTAAGCTCAGATAATTCATCGCGTTATTTATAACAAATATACTTATGTATTTCTATAAACTTTGTAAAGTATATGAACTTCGGTGCATTGCAGATAACAATTCTTTCTTGCCTTTTATTGTAATGTATAAATGCATGTATGTACATACACACTTACATACAGAATATGTACATGTGTATATGTAATATTTTCCTATGCTACAACAACAATTAAAACGACACAAAACCGCAAACGTCGGCGACGACGCTGATCAATTAAAGGTAGCGACGCGTCGCTACGTCAAGTCAACGGCAACGGCAACGGCAACGGCAACAGCTGGGTCAGGAGAATGGGCAGGGCCAGGGGCATCGGCAACGGCAACGGTTCCAAAAGTCACTTGCGCTAATTAGTTGAAGTTTTTTGCTATTGCTTTCTGCTGCTGCTGCTGCTAGAAGTATTATAATTGTTTTTGTTTTTGTATTATACCCTGTACCCCTTGAAAACCGGTAGCAAGGGTAGTGTGGAAATGTCCTGCAATATGCAACAGATTAAATCCGATCACATCAAAAGTCTATTTTATTTATGTTGAATGCTAAGTAATACTATAATATATAAATATATACATAAGTGAATGTGTATATTGATGTACATACATATATGAACATGTATGTGAAAATAAATATACATATACTATGTAGGCGTTGGATAATTGGCTTAGGGTATGTGCTGATCGAGCTATTGCGACTAAAGTGTTCGTATTATTCTTGTTCATTGTTGGATTGCAAAACGTTCATAACCTTAACGTTGACGCTAGCGTTAACGTCGCTGTCGCTGTCGCTGTCGCCGTCGCCGTTTGCAAATTTCCATTTCTCATTCTCGTTCTCAAATTGCCAGCAAAAAGCACACGACATGGATCCCAATTCACATTTCAATGCATTCCAATTGCGACAATGGAACAGAGTGACGAGCAAATTGATATTGGGTGATAGTGTATACATACATATGTATTTATGTATTGTACATGTATGCATATGTATGCATATTTGTATGTGTGATGTTCATACATACTCGTACAATGTGCAAAGTGTATTTATAAAACATAAAAAAATGAATGTTTAAAAATGCATACATACATACATACATATGGATATGCACAACTGCATGTGTGTATGTATGTAAATCCCGTAGTCAGTATATCGTACACAAATGCATATGTGTATGTGTACATATGTACATACATACAATATGTTTATTTATGAAGAGTGAGCATGACAAACACATTTTATTGTAGTTTAATTGGTGCACAAGAGCTTCAAGAAAAGAAAAAATAACTTTCAAAAAAAAAAAAGAAAGAAAAAAAGGAAAAAGAAAACGAATTAAAAACATTATCAATTGTGTTGTTCTCTCTCCGCTTGTGTCAATGTCCTTAGAATAGATACATTTCTTGTTGGACGAGTGTATGTAATTCTATACCATATGATATCAAGTAATATGACTATTTATTATTAAAACGGAAATAGACTGATATAATTTAATCAGAATTCGTTATTAAAATTACGATTCGTTCCTGAAATAGCCAATAATCGTATAAAGTATAGGTTTAAAGTAAATTATTAGATATGCAATTACGGTCAATTTATTTATGTAGAGACTTGATTGCTTACGTAAATAAATACATAAATAAGCACATGCATATACCATACAACATACACATACAATACATACAGTATACATACATACATACGCATTTGTATTAATAAAACTCTATTGATTACCATGTATTAATTTTATTTTTAGACATCAGTCATCAGGTTGTTACAGGGTTTTGGCCTGTCGTGATTTTGCCATATTAACAGGGCCAAGACTGTGTTTTTGATCTCTTCTTGACTCTTAGAATAATTCTTAGACTATTTAAGATAATAATAAAATCATTACATTGTCGTAACCAAATCGCAAATTGCGCCTCAGTGTGAATGCATTTCTCAGAGAGAATCATTTGAGTGTATGGTAAAATCGATGGAATATTTCCACCACAAATCCCGCAGAACTTCCGGGCTACTGTGACAGGTTTACCAGATGAAATGGTTTGGCTATGTTTCGATGACTTTGACATTGTCTTGTATTCGATGGCAGCATCTGCAATGGATTCTGAAGCATCCGCGGTGGTATTGCTTATCTGATGCTTTAAAAGCTGAACGAAAGGACATTGGCTCTGCCAGCGTGTATGCTGCTCCCAGGGATCGTCGTGCTCCTCCCAATTTTCGAGACCGATGCCGCACCAGAAACAGAAAACCTGATCGCCAACATTATTGGCAAAGAAACCTGCATCCGCGAGATGCTGTGGCTTCTGTTTTTTTATGGGTGGCCAATTCGCGAAGCTGCTCAGGCGTGTTGATACCAACTCATACTCTGGATACTTGCACTGGGATAACCGTTTTTCGAATGCGTTGCGGTTTGGTGAAATTTCGGTTGAATCAGTTTTTATCGATGGCAGAAGACGATGCAGTGCATCGGGATTTAGAGGCATATTATTGGTGGGATAACGGCACAATAGTGGACAATTGGGGGAACAACGTAAGTGGCGTAAAACCGGATGATTATCTCGCTGCCAGCACTGAATAGTCACTTCACAGAAGTAGCATTTCACCTTGTCCGACTCCTTTGTGTACAGCATGCCCGTCATTGCCAACTCCCGCTTGTCCAGCCAAGCATGTGGCCAATTCCCAAAGGTGCTCAAGCGTTCCGCCTCACTCTTATATTTATTGTTCATTGTGCTTGAAAGGAAATGTTTAAGCAACAGCAGTTCGCCAGCGACTGAGTAATGCGTACAAAAACAAGGGTATTTGTAGTCGAATACATATGCAATCCAAAATAATCCAATATTATTTCCAGCGAGAAAGTGATTTATATAATTTTCTCGTTAGATCTGCAACACATATATACAATAGATAATCAAAGGAAATAACATAAAAAAATGTTTGCAATAAATCCAATTATATCGGAATTATTCCTTAAATAAAAAGTTTAAATAATTTAAATAATAATTATTGTTGTATATCCTATTGAAACAAATTCTGTATAAATTTGCCATCTTAACTAATAGAAATACCTTCTTGCCTTTAAATAATTGTACTATAAATGTCATTTATCAACTTTTGAACAATTGATTAGACGCCTGTTTAAATATATTAAATTACTATAATGTTGCAAAATGGTTTTAAATTATATTTAATTATAATACAGGGCATAAACTGCACGACTTGATCAAGCACTATAATGTCCAATAATAATATTATTAATAATTATCATTCAATGTATTGTATATTATTTTTCCTTCTACATATGTATATGACCAAATCAGTACTCGATGCATTTATGATCACACTCAGCTGTATGATTCAGGCTATATATTCTAAAATATAATACATAAAATATAAAAATATATAGAAATTGAAAAGAGCCGAATAATTTTATTTGAAAAATAATTATAATATAATATATAGAGCTATTTTAATATATATAAAAAGTTGCATTATCATAATAAATAAAAACTAAATAATAAATAACAATAATTAAAATGATAATTAGCTTATTTTATTTTTATAAATTTCTCTTTGAAAAACCTAATCTGTTATTAATACTTGTTTCATTGTTGTTTATTGTTTTTTTGTTTTGCTTTGATTATTTACAATATGAAAAACATAAAATTTGTTCTTTTCTTATAAATATCGATCCGGTACGAATTAAAGTTGCGGCTCGAATATATAATATAATATTTGCGTAATCTTGGTATTTGTTTTTGGCCTTGTTTTGCTGCAGGCGCTGTTGGCTAATGAAAAGTTTGCTTTGACTGAGTGAATAATGAAGCTGTGGACACCATTAGCTGCAAACATCACAGTTTTTAGCTTCGGTTTAGCTTTTGGCTTTCAGCTTCATTGGCTTTCAACGTACGGCAATGTATCAAAAATATTTTCATACGCCGTGTGGGCCGTTCTTTGTTTTTATGTTTGTTATTCGTGCTGCTGGTGGTGTTTGCTGTTTGTTGTTATTGTTATTGTTATTGTTTCGGCTGTCGGCTGTCCGCTCCAGCTCCAGTTCCAGCTTCAGCTCCAGCTCCAACTCCAGCTACAGCTCCAGCTTTAGCGTAGCGTTGTTTACAATTTATTTTGTCATGTGTCGAAAATTGCAAATTTATGAGCTTTTGATGAGTCTTTTTGTGCTCGACGCTCTCAACGCTCGCAGTTATTTGATGGTGTTTGCTTTTATGTGGGTCAGCACACAATTGTACAACACACATATATATATATGTATATGTGTGTGTGTGTGCTATACAAACATATGCACAGTACATATGTACATATGCATTTATATATTTATACAATATATTGTAGTATACATAGTATACATACATACATACCATATGTATGTTATACATGCAATATACTTATATAGGTACATAAAGAATAGCTCACGCACTGAACATGTCCTGTCGCATCCTGACCGCGTATCATATTCTTTTGACTTTTGATTAAATTCGCACGCGCCAAACTACATACATAAATGACTCACACACTGAAATACAATCAAAGAATAAAGAACATACAAAAATATACAAAAACAAGTGAAACAAATGAAATTGAAGAAATGAATAGAAATAGAAATTGTGTTAGCTCAAAATGTTGTATAGTACCTGACTAACAAATACCCCTATTCAGAAAAGTTAAAGATAGTATCAATACATAAACTGACAAATAAAAACACTATATACTTATATACAAATAATATGATATATATATTTCTTAAAAGACGCAACAGATTTCTACTCTTCCGATTGATCCAGATTGATTCTGACTGAATGTCAAAGCTATCGATATTATAATTAAAAGTAAATATACATATTTTCTTAGATTGACTTTACAGATCAATGCTTGATTATACCCCTTTAAGTAGTTTTTAATAATAAAGGGTATATAAAATGGAAAAGTGCTTCAAAATGTTTTTCTAGCTTTTTCTACGTGCAACGAAAAAATGTATACAAATTGCTTTTAAAGCCTTTAAGGCATCTGTTTGTAAGTGTGTGCCTGTATTTGTGTATGTGTGTGCCATCGCATTTTTGCGCGTGTGTATGTGTGTGTGTACATGCAGAGACGTCAGGATTGGTTTCGCAGCCTGCGCCGGATATAACTGGCGCGCCAATTTAAACACGCGCCTAAAACTATGCAAAAATATTTGTTTGCACCTCGTGAGCAATTTGCATAACAGTCGATGACGTACAATGGACAAAATGTTATTAGCTTTGTGTTAAAATCAAATACATATTATATACATATATATTGTACATAAATGCAAATTTAAAATTGAACAGCTGTTGTTAATCATTTTATTATTAAGTTCAATATATACTATTGTATTAAAATAAATACGCGAATATTGTTGCCAAATAAGTTTCTTAATTGTTCATTGAATATTGAATATATTCACAGTAATTCATGTTTTTACTAACTATATATATCGTCACCGCTCTCACGAATAAGCATGTATACATATGTGTGTACATGAGGAATACATGCACAATGCTTATGGACGAGTCGCCCTCAAGCCTTACATGTATATACCATATACGTTTACCACGCACACATGCATATCGATGGACAGCTCGCTTGCAAACAGCTCACTTTCATTTTGGAACTAAAATGAAATGTCTATATATTGTATGGTATGTATTAAAGATTGTATATTGTGATTGTGATTGTAATTGTAATATTGGAATTATAATTTTTTATTTATATTTTATTCTCCCATAATTTGGTGGCAAGTTAACCACAGTGCGTTAGAGAGAAGTTAGCTGCAAAAACAAATACAAACAAATCCACCATTCTTTGGTCTTCTTGTCTCTATCCATTTCTATTTGTCTCCCTCTTTTCCACTTATCTTGCTGTCCCTTGAACTTGTCATGTAGACGTAAGTGGCCATCGTGAACATCATAATGATGTGAATTATTCATTGTTTATGCTTCAGTTGATGTTTTAATTAAACAGTAGATGTCAAAGGAAACAGGGAAATAGGCGACAATAGTATGTTTATGTGTGCGTGTCTGTGTTTGCGTGATTGTGTATGTGCAATAGAGTCATAGGGGTCCTTGCTGTGGTTTGGTTTTGTGGTGACCAAGCTCACACAACTCAAATGGACGAAAGTTGGCAATTTAAATTCGCGTTTTCCCATTCTCGTTTTTCCTTAAACTTTTCACTTAAACTTGTTTACGCACCTTTAATATTTTAATATTTTACATACGTGAATGGGACGTACGAATAATGAGTTGTATTCACTATTCATTGATTTCATTCATACAGATAAGTGAATATCTTTCCGCAAATACGAAATTCAGAATTTCGAAATTTTCTGTGGAATTGGGAAGATCATTTCAAAGAATAAAATAAAATCAACGAATTAAAAAAATAATAAAAAAAGAGTTTTAATTATTAATATGTTAGCTTGATATTGTTTTAATTCAAGATCCGAGTTTAAATAACAATTGTAATTTTTGAATGTGAAAATAATATAACAATAATTAATATTTTTTTAAAATATTACTTTCATTAAATAAATAAAAATATATATAATTAGTAATTGATTTAAATAGGGCAATAATTAAAATGATTACGCTTGTTTTTGGGTTTGGCATGTTTAACAAGTTAATTTTGGTTTTAATTTATAAAGCAAAATTATTATCCATTTAAAAAGTACAAATTAAAAAGGAAAATGAAAGAGAACACTTATTTGAAAAATTGCCATTTATTTAATTTATTCACGCTATAAATATCAATGAAGTATGGAGAATATTGATTATTTCACTTCAAAGCGACGAATTAGATAAAATCATGAATATTCGAAATTAAAGGATTTTTTGTTATTGTTTTTGGCTATAAAATGCATAAAAGTTTTCATATAAATTCAATTATTCACTCAATCAAATTTCCAAAGATTTTGTATAAACAAATTAAATCGAAAATCCAATATCGAAAATAAGCAAATATATTCAGCTTGCCCCATATTCAGTGGATGATGATGATGCACTTTTAAAGTGCATTTGGATGCGATGTGGCAAGGCTTAAAGTGTTGCACGTTCGTTCCGAAAGGCATAAAAAACAAAGGCGGCAACAGCAGCGGCAGCGGCAGCGACGTTGACGTCGACGTCGACGGCAACGCCAATTGCCAAGCTGCATTATTTATCGCATTCGCGTTAGTTGGACGGTGGCAAGTGGCATTGCAAGGGCAGGGTATTGGGGGGGGGGGGGGGGGTTATGTGTGGATAGTAAGGTTTTGCAGCAAAACAAAATGGCGCTGATGCCATAATGGCGGTCGTCGTTGTCGCTGGCGCAGCGGATGCTTGGCATTTATTGCTAGCGACAATATTTCGCTCGCTGCAACCAGCAATGGCGACAAGCCACCTCCATATCCGTGCGTGAGGGATGGTGGAGGGTGGTGGTTGATGGCGGGTGTGGGGGGCAGATGGTATGGAGAGAGTATTGGGTCGCATCCTGTGCGCATCCGTTGCCTGGTGCCTCCTGCCTGCATTGGCATAATGGCAAGCGTGTCATTGTCAGAAAGAGCTGCGGGTAAAGCTGCGGTGAATTGGTGCATCTCCTTCCTATTTGTTTATAATAAAGCGAACGAAATTTTTCACAAAACACATCGCTCAGCCAACGGTGTGGCATGTGGACCAGGATGCAAGCTGCGTTACCCAAGGATCTGGCTGCCACATGACGTTGCTTCTGGCTCCTGGCTCCCTGGCTCCTGGCTCCTGCTGCTGTTCCTGCTTTTGCTGCTGCTGATGTTGGCGGCGGCATCTTTACAATTCAATTGAAAGTCCTGGAAGGCAGGCATTTTATTTATGCAAACACATAATTCGTTATTTTGTTATTTTGTTATTTCGTTATTTCGTTCAAGCGCTTGGCAATCAGTGAGCGATGATGTCCCTGGCTTGTCTTTAGTCCTAGAGCATCATTCCGCTGCTATCCTTTGCAATATTTTGCCCTGTTCTTGTCCTGTCCCAGCGTTGGGCTGATTGTATAAAGCAAACTAAGCTCGGTGCGCTCTCTAAACGGCTTAGTTTGTAATCAAGCCGTGCCATGGCCAGCCAAGGACACGCATGCCAGGACGACCGGCCGTCAGCTGAGCGCTGGAGTGCTTAAAGTGTTGCCAGCTGTAAGCCCAAAACAGCATGGTAAATCCTCCAATCCCCTGTAACATTTCATCAGATTCGCACACCTTCAACAAACGGATATCAACACACACACACACACACAGGCACAGACAGACATACAAATACCCACACATGCACACCAATCTATTTATACTTATACTTATTCCTTGAAATGTGTGGCAACTGCAGCTGCATAAATCGCTCAAATCTCTCAACAAATCGCCTTCGTATGGTATTTCTTCTTCTTTTTTTTTTACTTAAATATGTTGCCGGCTTTTAGGAGCAATGGCTTTACCGCATTATTCGATGACAGTTGCTTCAATTGCTATATAAATCGCATTTATCTTCTTGTATCTATTTCGATGTATCTATCATCTTAAACATCGTAAATGCTCAAAGCGACATCTCTCGTTAAATCTCTCAACTAAAAATATCAAAACTTTTGACCACTGTAAGTGGAAAGAAATGCAATAAAAGTAATGCAAATTAATAACAAAAATTAAAAATATTTTTATTTTATTTTTTTTATATATTTTTATTTAAAAACTTTAAATTATTATCGACTTAATATTGCAGAGAAAAATAAATACATCTACGGAAATCTATGAAGCAGAGGCTATAGATGTAATCGTCTTAAGATAAAAATTCTATATACATACTTATTGTAGTATGTACTCGACTTGGATACTACCATATACCATATACGAGTATACTTGTATTTAGTTTGTTTAAAAAAAATTCAATTTAAAGATAAAATCGGAAATATATTTTCGTATTAAGTGTGATTGTTTTTTCTCTCATTATTATTTTTGTAACAACAAAAACATTTTGTTTATTTGATATGAGTTCGATGTGACATCATGATAATAATATGTTATTTAAGATATTTCGATTCTAGATGGTAACGGTACTGTTCCGAGTTTGAGGCAATAACTGTAAAGTTTGCCATAAGTGCAACACGGCATCGTATTGAAGTTTTTAGTTTTTTGTCATTTGTTTCTATCTCAATTGTTAATTGTTAATCACGATTAATCGATTCGCCATATACACACTCACACACATATATATATTTGGTAAGTCCGTCTACTTTAATACAATACTAGAATATAATGTTTTGGTTATAAGTATTATTGAACTTATTTACTTATTTCGTTTAAGCCGCTTTGGGCATTTGCTCGTGCCTCGTGCACGGTTCAAATACATAAGTCAACTAAAATCGGATTAAGCTGCGAGTAGCCATCCCGTCCCGTGCCGTTACGTCCCTTCCCATCCCGTTGCCGTTACCATTGCGTTTAATGTTTTTATGAGTACGAGTATGAGTATGAGTGTGAGTGTGAGTGTGAGTGCGAGTGTGAGTGTGAGTATGAGTATGAGTCTAAGGAACAAGTATACGCAGGAAATGTTGCCTACTTTTTGGGGGCAGCGAAATGACTTAATAAGCAATATACTTTGTTTTATTTATGTGTAAATAAAACGTTAATCAGCGTAATAACTAACTAAGGTAGTGGAATGGGGCACCGTTTGTGGCTGGAGCAGGGGCAGGAGCAGGGGCAGGGGCAGCGGGAGAGGTGGCGTAGTGGAATCGCCGTGGCTTGTTAACGGTGTGAAGAGGTAGCGATTAACGCCCTGGCGACTACTTAACGGTAATTGAAGTTTTTGAATAGTAAATAACGAACTCCCTTCCCGAAGGTGATTTGCGGAATGGGGGGGGGGGGGGGGAGAGCGAAGGGAGTATGGCAGCGACGCCGTTATAAACTTGTAACTCTTGCACCGAATGGTCCGCCCGCTTGCCCTCTATTGTTAGCCAAAGCGTGTATTACATTGGATGGATGGCATTTGTGGGGACTGTGCGGTGCAGGGGGGGTGGGGTGGGGAAGGGAGGGGAGTTGACCGGCTGGTTTTGGCTCAGTTCCGTTGTGGCTATGTACAATAAGCAGAAATAGAAATAAAAATATTTGCAGAAACGTTTTGACGTGGAATCCTGGGCTAGACCTGGCGCTGATTGTGTGCGGCTCACGTATTCGAACCCCAATAAATATTGATGAGCACACAAACACAACATTAAAACGTTGTGCGTAAAACGGAAAACGGTAAACGGCAAACGGAAAACGGCAAACGGAAAACTGGATTTGCTACGAGCGGCTAGTTGGCCAGCATCATGCTGCACGCTGGTCTAAATCCAGGTCCAGGTCCACAGAGCGACGCAACGTATGTATGAGTACGGATCCTTCCTCCTACCACCATCCCCCGCCCCCCCAAGGAGTCGCTCACTAATTTGTCTTGCTAGCAACAGTTATAGGCAGTAAAATTTAATAACAATAATAACATTGCTACCCTAGGAACAAGCCAGCTTTATTTTTATGCTACTCGTGCGTGTGCGTGTGTGGATGCGTGTGTGTGTGTGTGTGAGGGGGTATGCCCATGGGCGAAGGTTTATGAAAATGACCAAACGAATGCATTAAATATTTACAACCAAAATATGTGCGTTAAATTACGAGGTTCACAGACAACCACCGAGGGTATACCAAGAAGTTTTGAAATATTGTAATTTCTTATTTATCCATTAGAATATTATTTATTATTATTTATTAATTATTAAATGTTTGATAATAATAATAGATTAGGTATTTTGTTAAATTTTGTTAAACAAATTAATTAATTGGGTTTTATTTATTTATTTAAATTAAGAATTCCTTAGCCTACAACATTAACTAAATATAAACATGCAAAAATATAATTAAATCTTTTTACTTTCCTTAGACTCAAAATGAGAACAATTATTTATTTGTACTAAGTATTAAATTATAAATAAAATACTTACGAATAAATGCATATTTTATTTTATTTATTAATATGTTTTTAAGAAAATCTATTGTATTAAATTTCATAAACTTGTGGAGCAGCCCTCGTGCTTCGTTTGCGGCCAGAGTTAGTAATTGAATTGACTAGCGTATTGGCCTTTCGTGGGTTTCGCTTCATTTTGTAGGTAATTTCTCTAATAGGTTTACACTCAATCTGCAGCTACCCCAATCCCCCCAATCCCTCCAACCCCACCAAGCACACTCTGCTTTCAGCTTTCAGCTCTCAGCCGTATCCCCCGCTCACCCACCCGCCCACCCCTACCCCTGCTTGGCATTAACAAATAAAAAGCCGCACATAACTAGGCAATGCCTTTTATTGTTCTGCATGTGTATGGGTTTGTGTATTTGTGTATTTGTGTGTTTGAGTGTTTGAATGTTTGAGTGTTTGAATGTTTGAGTGTTTGAGTGTGAGTGCATCTGTCTGCGCGCTTAATAAAAATGCAAAAGACATTTTCACACGTGTTATTAATACTATTCTACAATTCTTTTTGTTCTTGTTGCTGCTGCCTTTTGTTAATAAAATTATGCATTGTTTATTTATATAATTTATTTTTGTTATCTTTTGTCTGCATGTGTGTGTGTGTGTGTGTGTGGGTGTTTGTGTGTATGTGAGTCTGCAACTAAAATCAATTAGGCGAATGCCTGCACCACAAAGGAAGTGCTAAAGCGCATGGTGCGTGCGAGGGACACTATGAGGAGATGGTGTGAAGGGGTGAGAAGGGGGGGGGGGGGGGGGGGGAAACACTTGAAAATGTCAATTGC
>JBAMCR010000179.1:0-44367 GCA_037075045.1 Mulgravea parasiatica | reverse complement strand
AAAAAGCGTTATTCCTTATTTTCTTTCGTTTTTGTAAAATTTTCTTGGTCACACCTATTAATTTGTCCATGAGTGTATGTATGTATGTATGTACATATGGTAGATATAAATATGTAAACTACAACTCAGGACAGACGTACGGACACAGACACACACATACATGTGCATATTTATAGGGATTCAGCCCGTTATCCTGAACAAGGACTTTGTGCACTTTTCATAAGAACCGTTACATACTGCGAGAAAATATTGTAATACCTTGGGCAAGAGTATAAAACCTTATCAATCGGCCACACTTGGAATGGGATGGCGTTGCATATCGATTATATACTCGTACATACATACATACACACATACCATACACATGTATGTATGTAGATATACGGCACAAAGTGCAAAACCTTTTGGTTGACGAATTCTTTGGCAATGCTATACGCACTTACCTGCCCATTCGCCCATCTTTTCAATATCCACAGTGGGTCCACGTAGTCTTGGACCCAAAATATTCAAATAGATCCAGGGCAAGACCTTGCGGCATATCTGGAAGCCGACAATGCTAATGGCCAGGCCGCCCAAAATGCCTAAGCAACGGGATGGCTGTTCCTCCATTTTGCTTTCTCTCAACAAAAATTAACAAGTTCTTAACGAAAGGCAAATAAAATATTATAAATTAAATATATTGAAAAATATTATATATTTTATATTTTTCAATTTGCCGATGCGGCTGTTGCGGCCTCTACGGACTCCGTGCGCTGCCTGAACTTAGCTGACGTTGGCGTTGACGTTGCCGCTGCCGCTGCCGCTGCTTTTGCTAATGAGTTGCGCTGCCTTTTTTGACGCCGCGCCGCGTCGCGTCGCGTTGCTGCTTATTCTTATTGTTTTTGTTATTGTGATTGCTGCTTTCCTCTCTCTCTCTCTCTCTCTCGCTCCGGCAGCGTTTGACAATTGAATTTTTTTCAATGTAAGCACATGCAATATGTCAAGAGAGGGGTGATGGGGGTCGATTTGCTGTTTAATATTCAAAGCAGTTTTACGCGCGCATTAACCAAATTTGCCGTTGTGCATATTAAAATAAAAAAAGTCTTGTTCTTTCTGTTTTTTTCTGTTTTTTATTTGCTTTCTTTCGGTTTTATTTAATTATTAGCGAGGAAATCTATGAAAATGCCGATTGGAAAACAAAACGCCCGACTAAATGAAATGAACGGTTCTTTTTGCCGATTGAGCATATTAATGTGAATGTGTGTGCGCCTGTGTGTGTGTGTCGCGCCACTTATGTCGTGTTTGTACAGGGTGCCACAAAGCTGTCGCCCTGTGAGAATACACATATACGGGTACAAATATTATATTTTTAGCTCTCGCCTTTACTTAAGCAGGGGAAGCATGGCACACGATCTATTTGGATTTAGGGTATTTGGGGTTAATTAGCCACGGCACATCGGATGATCGGCTTTGCACCACCCTGTATGTATGTGTTAGTGCTCTCACAAATTGTGCGAGTAAACATATCGCACCACCATTGCGATAAGCAGCGGCACATTCGAACGCACGCACACATTCGACACGGGCACACGGCGCACACATGCTCTCTTGCACACACTCACACACACACTCACCCGTTGCAACCGCACATGCGCAGAAAATCACAGATGACTCTCACCGATGACCGATGACCGATGATTATGCACAAGCGTTAATTTCTATTGCTGGATGTTTTTTGTTTGTTTTCCTTTTTATGTGTTTTATCGAGCACAAAGAATATCATATATATTGATAAAAAAAACAAGAAGAAAGTTTTAATGTTTCTATTTGTTGATTTAAAATTTATTTACGTACGGTTCTGTCAAAGCGTTCTTTGTTTAATTTCTCTTTCATCTTCTCAGCGTATCCCTATAATTTCATTCATTCAAATGTCACGCTGGATGGCGCGATAGCTGCGAATAAACGTTGCCTACTTTTGGGCATTTACAAAATGCTCATGTTGGCATTTGCATAAGTGTGTGTGTTTATTTTAAAAATGGCGACAAATAAATAAATACAAAATACAATTTTAATTAATTAACTAATCATAATGATGACATCCTTAATAAAAGTAATCATGGAAAATAATAATTAATAATAAATAGAAACTAAGTAATATTAGCTAACCAATTTAGAATTTTTAGGATAATATAACAGGAAATGCTCCAACTCCGATTGCGATTACGATAACAATTACGATAGCCATAACGTTTCGAATTCCGATTATTGCTCGGCCTGTGATGCTGCTTGTGATTTGAATTTCGCACAGTCCGGCAGTCTCGTGTCAATTGCGTGCGAACGAAGAACGTTGTGCGGGGATCCGGCATGGAACGTGGAACATGTTCATGCATAAATACCGTGCTGAAAGTGAGCAATGAATGTGATGCCTTTTCGAGGCACTTGAGGCTCTCCTTGCCGTAAATTAGCATTCAAATTGAAAGAAGTGTAATAACACGCGGCCAGACCCGAAAATCCCAATAATAATAATAATATCCTAGCTAAAAACTTATGCGATCTATGTAAATGAATTTGGACAGTTTAAAAATTTCATTTTATATCGTACGCATTTGAAATCTTGAGCACAGAAAACAAAAAAAAAAGAAACACAAAAAAAATAAAGGCTGCTGCAGGGCATTTCTCAACATTAGGCGCGATGCTGGGAGTTATGGGAGAGTGGGTGGGGGGGGACGGAGGGGAAGATGGAGCATGCCATGCGCAGAGCATATCCTGACCTACATTTCCAATTATTGGTCAACTACCATAAGCATCATTCAAGTAGCTTGAACACAAAAAAACAAAAAAAAAATGCCATAAAATATAAATAAAAGTGCAAAAAAAAAAAATAAATAAAAAAATAAATGAAAGGATGTTCAAAGGAGTTAATAATCGTTTTCTTATTCTAAACAGTGAATTCATCACCAACTGAACAAGTCCATGCATGTCCGTGCAGAGCAATTGCAATATGCTGAACGATATACTATAAAGGATATCAGGAGTCCTTACACGCACAAAGGAAACAAAAAATAAATAAATAAATGAATAAATAAATAAATAAATGAATAAATAAATAAATGAATAAAAACCAAAAGAGAATTCATCAGCGAGTCACTGCAAAGAGTTTTTACTGAAAATACATATGATTATGATTCTGTTCAGATAAAATCAGTTGAAAGATCGATTTATATATATATTTACACACACGAACACATATATATATATAAAAAAAAAAAAAATATATATATATATATATATATATGTATATATAATCAAGAGTATTCTCAAATACATTCATTGTATGTGCATATGCTGCGGTGAGTCTATTCGTGATTCATTCACGAATCTTATTCACACACTCACACTTTGAAAGTAAAAACTTTGATACCGTTTCCTGATTTCCGTTTTCCGATTTCCGTTTTCCGTTTTCTGTTTGGTTTATATAGTGATGAGATCAAGATTATTTTGGATATTCGCAATTATATATTCAGCGGTACATCACATAAGTTCCGGATCGAGCTCAACGACATGTAAGTAAATACCCAAAACAAAAACAAATAAATAGAAAATTCAAAATAAAATTAAAATTAAATTCAAGATTATATCAATATCAAAAATAATTTCTAAAATTATAATCGGGTAATCCTAGATTATTCAGATAATATTTATACATTTGAGTTAAATTTTTTGATACATTTTTTGCAGTAAAACGTCCCAGAGCTGGCGATCCTTTTGATACGTTCCCCAAGAATTTTTGGCAAGAGTTCTCATCGCCCTTCACAGACACGCCCGAGGATGAGGAGCTCGAGGTTACCGAAACGACGACGCACGAGCCGTTTCCATTTTTCGCCGATCCGTACACGACAATTAACATAAGCACCCAGCTGTCGTCGAATGTGTATCTGCACTGCCGGGTAAATGATCTGCAGGGCAAGACGGTGTCCTGGATGCGGCGCAAGGGCGAGGATCTCACCCTGATCACATTCGGCCAGCATACGTACAGCGGCGACTCGCGCTATTCCCTCGAGTTTGAGGAGCCCAACGACTGGAAGCTACTCATACAGTACGCCAACGAGCGGGATGAGGGGCCCTACGAGTGCCAGGTGTCCTCGCATCCTCCGTTGGTGCTCCTCGTATACCTAACTATAATTGGTAAGAACAAATGAAACCAAGTGCATACATATATCCTAATTGATGTCGTAAGACTCAAGGATCCAAGGATCGCAATCTGAGAATTCGACAGAAAATGGTATCTCAATGTATTTAGTTTATAAATTGTATCTTGTATCTTGTATCTTGTAGTTCCTCATGTGGAGATTCTCGATGAACGAGGATCGGCCACACCGGAAAAGTATTATAAGGCTGGCAGCACCATTGAGCTGCAGTGCGTCATCTCCAGGATACCACATCCATCCTCTTACATCACCTGGCGGCATGGCCTTAGATTGCTCAACTATGACACGAGTCGCGGTGGCATCAGGTAAAGTGTATATGCTACATACTAATATGCGATTGGAATCAAATTTGATTTTGTTTTTTTGTTTTTTTTTTGTTTTTTCGGGAATAGTGTCAAAACGGACATGCTGCCTGGTCGGGCGTTAAGTCGCCTTTATATAGCCAATGCCAACCGCCAGGATACGGGCAATTATACGTGTATGCTGGGCAATGAGATAACGGAAACGGTTGTCGTGCACGTGCTCAATGGTAAGCGATAAAACACGAACAATACACACACACACACATGCATACATACACATATACATACACACATACATACATATGCATATACATACCAAATATAATGGGCGAACAAGGAGATGATCAAGTTGCATTCTATCGGTTTTTTGTAGAATTAATTCAAAAACTAACTTGAATAATTATTAATAAAATAAAATTATAATTTTAAATTAACTTTTCAATTATTATAATTTATCGTATTGTTGATAAAACGAATTTAAATCAATTGCATCAAATCGAAAATTCGATTGTGGAAAATTCAATTGAAGTTATGAAATTTTTGTAGCATGCTTTTGGGCGCGTGGCGAAAATCAACTGCAAAGAATTGAAAATGTTTAAACAAATTGCAAATTGGAATTAAAAAAAAACAAATACGATTTAAACAATAAGACGTGACTGAACCGAATTAATTTTTAATTTAATTTAATTTTAATTTTTAATTACTTGAATTAATTATGAATGTTACAAATGAGGAAATTAATTTCTAAATAATTGAAAGTAGAAATCTGTGAATATTATTGAGAAGAGAAAGAGAAGTGAAGAAGAGGGCAGGGGGGGGGTATTTTTTGTTTGCAATTGTTAATGAAATGTTGTTTTTAGGTGAAGAACCAGCTGCCATGCAACATGCAAACGGGACTCGATTCATCTCAAGCCCCCTAACTATGGTTGTGTTTTTTATAGTATTTGCGATAGTTAAGCCATTTCAACGATGACAACATTGCGAATGGATGTGCTCCGATATGTAAGGATATAGTATATATATATATATATATATATATATACTGCGCTATCAAATATTTAAATATACATACATACAATACATACATACGTGCATACATATATATATATTTAGAGGCAGATCAACTAATTGAAGTATTATGCGGAAATGCAAACAAAACTCAAAAAAAAAAGAAAACAAAACTCAAAAAAAACAAAAAACAAAGAAACAAAACTCAAAATCTTGTCCAGGATTGCATTTTCAAGTTTTACTCTAACCATGGGTTGTTTAACATACATACATACATACATACTTAGCATAATTGAAATAAAATATATTAATATTAATATAATAATAATTGTAAGTGCAACAGAGAAGGGAAGAGAGTGAAAGAGTCAAAGATTTAAAAGAGAGAGTAAACAGGATAACAAAGGACAACTCGCATGTATTAAAAGGGCGTACGCAAAAAGGAAAACTAATCAATTGATTTACCCAATTAAATTTAATTAAATTTAATTAAATTAAATTGAATTGAATTGAATTGAATGTAAAAAAACAAATACATTTAAATAAAAGGCCGTGTTTTTGTTGGCTAAAAGGAAAAACGAAACGAATCGAAAGAAAAGAGCAAACAGAACAAAATATTTAATTATAACTAACAATTATAGTTTTTTAGCTTTAGTTTTGCGAATGTTTGTGTCTCTAGATACTAAGTATGTTACAAGTATGTACATACACATAAGTATGTATATACAATATAATCCTTCAGATTGATATGGTTGTAGCTTGTTGAAATCGCAAATCGCAAATCGCAAATCGAACGGCATATCAGTTGGGATCATTAATTAATGACGTCATTTGCCATTTGTTATAAATCAATTGGCGCATTTTATTAACAAATTCGTTTCTCCCCACACATTACAAATTCTATGAAATTAAAAATTAATATTTTCTTTTATATCCATTTGAATTATCTTTTTTTTTTATTTATCAAGAATATTTTATTTTTAGTTTAGATAATGAATATTATTTTTTATTTATTCTCAATTTTAAAAATTACTTTCCACTTGATTATAAATTTTTATCATCCCTGCTATTTTGATTTATTTTCAATTATTCATTTTTATTTAGTTATATTATAATTTTTTGAAATAACTTTTGGTTTTATAGAAATTGTTTATAACTTTTTTTTTATTAAATGTATTTCTCTTTTGTTTATTAATTATATAGACGAGAAATACAAGAGACAAAGATAAAAATTTATAGAGCAAAAGCCGTAGTAAAAGTTTTTAAAAGAATATAACGAACAAAAAAAAAAAAAGAAGAGAAAATAAAACAAAAAATGAAAGCGAAAAATACAAAAAGTAAATGAATTAAAATTAATAAAAAACAAGAAGAAAAGGAAGAAGAAGAGGGGGGAAGAGAAACCTGTGCCATTCAAAATGGATACATATCCTTTTTGTTTAATCTGTACGTTTAACGGTATTGTTACGGTATTAATTACAAATAATTACAAATAATTACAAATAATTACACAAATATGTATTGTATTGTATTGTATATTCACCTGGGTTAGCGGAACCAATGACCACTTTGTAGTGCAGATGTATGTACATACGTGTGCATGCATGCATGCATACATACATACGTACATACATACATACAAGTAAATATGATTGTATCTATAAAGTGTTTGAACACGGACCAATGGCTATTATATGTGTATATGTATGTGTATTATATATTATTGTACAATATATATAATTATTATTATTATTTGTATTATTTTTATTATTATTTCCTATTATATTTTCCCTTTCTCCGTCACCCGTTCCACAATCCTGGTACATATTGTATGTGTATGGTAATTGTATATTATATTATATATAACATATTGTTGTTGATGTGATTTGATTTGACAATTTCACTTTGTTTGGGATAATATAAATATTTAGTATATTTAGTATGTGTATATTGTTTCGGTATTTATGCAGTATTTTTAACGTATTCCGCATTTTGAATATGCTTGCCCGCCAAACTCAAATACAATTCTTTCGCTTAGCTCCAAAATCAAATCGAAATAAAACAAATTTGTTAATAATTTAATAATTTACATTAAATCACATCATACTTAAATCCAATCTCAACTTTCACATGCATCCGGTATATACCACTATTCTAGTATTTAAATACTGCAATTTCACATAATAAATACCATAAAATAAGAGAAGCGAAGGACGCGATGAAATGAGATGAATTCCATGATTCAAGCATAAATTAGATTAAATTAAATTAAATTAAACATAAAGAGTTTACTCATTAAAACAAAACGAAAATAAAATTAAAAAAAGATAAAACAAATAATAAAAAACAAAAAAATGGTCCACATTATAATTAAATTATTGTAAAAATGAATTTGAAATTGATGCCAATCGGATAATGATTGGATTTATTATCTCCGAATCGTATCGTGTATGCCCTTAAATACAACAAAATAAAAAACAAAAAACAGTAAAAATAATAATTAAATATATATATATATATATACATATGCATATGTATATGTATGTATATATATATAGAAAAAAAAAGAAAACAAAATGTTGGAGTGAGATTATGAAACAATACTTAGAGACTAAAGAGAAAAAGTGACGAAATGAACTTTTAGAAGCATTTTTGGTTAAAACAAAATATTTAAGAATTATTACTAAACAACAACAACAACAAAGATTTGATATTATTAATAAACAAGAACAAAGAAACAAAAACAAAAACAAAAGCTACATAAATATTTATGTATACGGCCAAAGTCAATGTCAATGCCGTTATTAATATATATACAGATTATATATATATACTATATAATAATGCAAAATTGTATAATAAATAAACACATACACACACACACAAACACACACACTCATCCCACACATACACATACATGAATGACATTTGTTTTTTTCTATTAAAAAAATGAACTTAAAATCGATTTATGAAGTTTTCATTTTGAAAAACCAAAAAAAAAACAATTATAAAATAAAAAATGAAATGCAGAACCAAATAAAAATGATAAATTCTTCCTGATCAAGAATATATATATATATGTGTATATATATGGTATCCCACAAATTGCATTGGAATCTTAAATGTTTTTTTACAACAAAATATATTTGTTAAAAAAAATATAGAAAATAATTCATTCAATAATTAACTAAAATTATATACAGAGCGTATAGTTATAGGGCTAATCCATTGATTCATCCTTGTAGTCGACATCCGCATCCGTATACATTTTGAGAGGCTCCTGGGCCACGGCATTATCCGTTTCCATCATTTCGGCATCACGGCAAACGGCCGCCTGTAGTTCCCTCCTGATTTCCGGCGTAATCTTTGGATGCGATTTCTTTCTGCAATTGCCAAATGTTTGATCAGAGTATGAATAAGGAATGAGTATGAATATGATTCACCTACTTTAAGAGCTGAAGCAGTGCATCCTTTTGCTCCGATGAGATATCGTTCTTGTAGCGTTGGGCAAATGTTAGCAAGCTTTGGTGCCACAGCACTGGCATCTCCCGCTTATCGTTCTCAAATCTATATCCGTAATATGATTAATATTATATTAAATATAGATATTATATTATTATAATTACCTTAGAAAGTGAAAGACGGCCGCATCGACAACACGATATGGCAGTGCGTATCGTTTGTCCAGGAAATAGCGTATAAATATCGAATTGGCACCCGAGTAGTTCATCTCGCAGATCTTGAGCAGGCAGGCGGATGAGTGCAGTACGGGTATGGAGCTGCGTGCGACAATACTGCCAAAGATGATTGCCTCACGCAAGGTGCAATCTCCAGACTCGAGCAGCGGCAGTATAATGCCCTTCATGAAGGCAGCCGGCTTGAAGAGGGCACGTTTTAATGCATTATATAGATGCATGTTCAGTTTCTTGTATTCGCATAGATCATCGCGAATCCGTGGCAGGAGCACCAGATTATAGAAGCGTTGGGCCATCGCCTGGGACAGAACCGAACAGAAGATGCGTGTGCCGTGGAACATGGCCGCAGCGCTCCAATTGTGCGGCTCCGTTATGAATAGTATCTGTTCCCAGTTCCTTAGCTTCGGTATGATCTTGAACGCCTTGGGCACTTTGCCACTGCGATAGCGTTTCATTACTTCGCGTACGCCTTCGTACATTTCCTTAATCTTTGGATCGATCTCCTCGATTTTTAGTGATCCCGCATCGGAGAGTTTTGTATGTATATCCGCCTCCTTCTCCTGGATCTTCTGCATTATAATTGAGGAGAGATTTAGGGCGCGTTTGCCCTCGTTGCCAGTTGATTTCGGTTCAAAGCGTTCAAATGCAGCCAAATCTTCAGCATCCATACCCAAATCGTTCAAAAAATCGTTCTCATCTACATCTTTCTCTTCGTGTACAGTGTCATCCTCTAAAGGAGAAATAGAATAATATTTATTGATATTCTTGATCGGTATAGCAAAAAGAAAATATACTCCAATTTATCGTGGTACTGCGAGGTAAACTTGGAAAATTATCCTCATCCATCTCCAATTGCTGTTGTCTGGCTACTTTAAGTATCTTTTGACTGCTCTTTGCGTCTATGTTCTGTAATCAAAATGTTGTCTTTTCAAATTTCTTTAATAAATATTAAAATTCTCAATAATTTACCGGCGACTCTTCGGCACGCAGCCTGACTTTCTCATTCTTTTGCTTGGCAACTTTTCCCTGTGTAAGTTGATTTTGGCATTTTGACGTTTTGTCATTTTTTATTGTTGCCACATTTGATTTCTTTGGCTTGCCCATTGTTGTATATTACACGAAAATAATCAAGGAATCAACTAAATAACAAACCCACAAACACGGCACGTGTTGCAATCGCTGTTTATCGAATGCGGTCACCCTACTCATCGAAATGATGGTCACTCAACTTTTTGACAGCTGTTGATGACAAATAGTACATCGATAATATCATTGCATTTGCGCATATCGATAGAAAATAGTAATAATATTTTTAAATTTGTATTCAAGCAATTCATAATATTTACTTCAATAATTAAATTAAAAACTTTGGCGAACAGTAAACCCGCGTATAAGTAATTGCTTATTTAAAATGTACATTTGCTTGTATTAATTCTAATCGATTAATTGCTTTCGTAATATCGATTGCAAAGTATACATCGTTAGCGTCTACATCTCTATTTCCTTTCCCTTACCTAGCTTGAATTTGACAAGACCGATTCTTTTTTTTTCTGTGTTGATTGCAGCAAGACCGACATAATGAAGGTATTCAAAAATTTTATAAAAAATATTATAGCAAATGCGATGAACAATAGTAAATAATGCGAAAAACGTCAAGTGCTTACATCAAATAAGTGCAAAAATCAAAAGTTCAATGAAAAACTCAAGTGATTGCAATTAAAATGAAAGATAACAAATTCTGCCAATTGGTGACCGGAGTAAACAATTCTTTTTCTCTTTGATTTTACGATTGCAGCTTAACGTTTCGTATCCCGCAACGGGGTGCCAAAAGCTATTCGAGGTTGTCGATGAGCATAAACTGCGCGTGTTTTATGAGAAGCGTATGGGCCAAATTGTGGAGGCCGACATCTTGGGCGACGAATGGAAGGGCTATCAGCTGCGTATCTCTGGTGGCAACGATAAACAGGGCTTCCCCATGAAGCAGGGCGTGCTCACCCATGGTAAGTGTTCCAAAAAAAAATGAATAAAGAATATGGAATTGTATTCTATTCAATTTGATTCTATTCTTGGTCAGGTCGTGTCCGTCTCTTGCTGAAGAAGGGTCACTCTTGCTATCGTCCACGTCGCACGGGCGAGCGCAAGCGTAAATCTGTGCGTGGCTGCATTGTGGATGCCAATATGTCGGTGCTGGCTCTGGTGGTCATCAAGAAGGGTGATCAAGATATTGCCGGTCTGACAGACACAACGATTCCACGTCGTTTGGGACCCAAGCGTGCCAGCAAGATTCGCAAGCTGTATAACCTGACCAAGGAGGATGATGTGCGTCGCTTTGTTGTGCGTCGCCCATTGCCGGCCAAGGAAAACAAGAAGGCCACCTCAAAGGCGCCAAAAATCCAGCGTCTGATCACACCAGTTGTGCTGCAGCGCAAACACAGACGCATCGCCTTGAAGAAGAAGCGCCAGCAGGCATCCAAGGAAGCAGCTGCTGATTATGCCAAGCTCTTGGTGCAGCGCAAGAAGGAATCAAAGGCTAAACGCGAGGAGGCCAAACGTCGCCGTTCCGCTTCGATCCGTGAATCGAAGAGCTCCATTTCAAGTGACAACAAGAAGTAAATGTGAAATTGGCCTCAACAAAATTAATAAACAATATTAAACAACAAAAAAACAAAAAAATACAAATTTGTAGCCATTTGTTATAATAAATGTGAATGGTAAAAAAGAGAACAGAATCTTTTATAAGAAATTTCATTTTTCTTTTTTTTTTTATTGTGAATTTAATGTGCAAACGAAAAGTTTTGACCTAGCGGGACTTATACCCTGTAAACAGATGTTTCGTGAGGTGTGATCAGCTATAGCACAGATGAACCTGTAGAAAATAAAGATCGATCTTCTATATCTTTTTAACAAAAAAAAAAAAGATTTGTTAGCAAATTCTGTTGAAACTGCAATAAGAAAATCCATCGATATAACTATAAAAGTTCTATGGATTTTTATTTCAAATCCATCCGAATGATTAAATGATTAAATACACTATAATTAATATTGGACGCAACCGCCTGGGACACTTTGGAACTCCTGCCGCTGTCTGGATCGTTTTGTACCAACATCTTCATAGCTTCATCAATTAGGCTCAACGCTTTGGCGATGTTTTTGTTAGTTAAATTTGGATCTTCGGGGATTTCTCTTAAAGGATCACCGTCGTTTTAGTCACCTTCATGGATCAATGCTAACTCTGTCAAATCTGGTAGGGTTCTCCGCTAGCTGCTTCGCCTTTAAGAGTTGCTCCGAGCCTTGAATCTCTCAAACCAGCCGTGGCTAGCTTCAAATGTTTCGTTCTGGCCTTAGATGCTGCTTTACTTTTTATGTCATCACTGGATGGTATTCTCTGCTCAGCTTGACACTCCTTCGGCGGGTTATCCTTTTCGCATCTAATGACTTTGCAGTTCCTGCAGCCTCTCTTATTTTATCCCCATCTCGATCCCTAATAGTTCTCACAGTTGTCGCAGCCTTCTCTCCCTACTCAAATCGTCGCAGGATTTCCAATTTTGTCTCCAAGCTGATCGATTTTTTTTTCTGTTAACTCTTTCCATTTGGCTAAAGAAAATTACAAGTATATGCAATAAAAAATATACAATAAATAAATATATGAAAAATATTTACCTTTTTTGTTGTGCCGCCAAATTCTTTTTCTCGATAACATACATTTTGTATATCGAATTTGTCCGATAACTCAGGAAACAAATGAAATCGGGATCTGCATGAATGCATCCAAAAGGCCAAATGAATTATTTATGAAAAAGTGGGTGCAGACTTTTATGAGTGAGAGGGAATGTTGCAGCATTGCCTGTCTGGACAGGCAGTCGTCTCACTCACTCGCACGCAATAGCATTTTAGTGCCGTTTCTTCACTCCCAATAGGAGCATAAAAATGTAGTGTTTATTTTGTATTTTTCACTGCACAACACTACTTTACAACACTGTCTATCGAAATGAATGCATTCATGCAGACGTCTACAACAAACTAATTAAAAACAAAAAAAAAAAGAATCGTACTCTTCTAATTCATGTGGAATTCTCAAGTCTATTTGCCGTATATAACGAGAAAAGTTTACAAATTCGGAAATTATATATACCATAATACTATATAATATAACATATTTGTATATCTTGTGTTTAGGCTGACTTTTGCTTATAAATAATATTTAATACAATGAGCAAAAATAATTTTGGATGCAATTCGCCTTTAGGCCAAAACTGGGGAATATATTTGAGTTTTATTTGATTTATTTATTTATATTTAATCTTTTAAACTGAAAAGTAAATGTTTTTGTTTTTTCATTTTTAAAATTTATATATTTAATTTTTAAATTTAATTAATATTGAATAAATCAATAAATAAATTAAGATACACAATATTTTCGATTTTTAATAGAAATTAATTATTATTAATATTATTTTTAATTATATTCATTTATATTTATAAAAAGTTTCGATTTTTCTTAACAAATATTTAATAAAAATTGCATAAATTGTTGAGAAAATGTTTTAAACATAAAAATGTTTTCGTTGTTGTTTTTATTAAAACATTTTACTTTTCAGTTAAAGTTAAAGTTAACGGTAAAGTTATAGTTTTAGATATAGAAGATATATAGTTATATGATCCTTAGTTTTGGCTTAAAGCTTGGCGTGTACGTATACTATTTTTGCTCACTGTTGAAACAATGCGAATGTTTTTCTCCTTCATCTTGGTGGGGGGGGGCTTAGCGGGGAGAGGCAGTTGGCGCTGAGCGGAGCAGAGGAGTCACCTTTGAGAGTGGAAAGCGCAAGTTATCTGTTGGATGTTTCTGGCGCGGGATCAGCGGGTGGATTCGTTGTCTGTGGCTCGTAGCGTGCCAGTTTGGCCTCTTGATCGGCCAGCAGCTCCAGCAGATCCTCCTGATCCTTTTGTGTTGCCAGCAGCGTCTCGTTGGCTGCATCGGCGCGCTGCCTTTCGGCCGCCAACTGCTGACGCAGCGTCTCCAGATCCTTGGTGAGACGTATGTTCTCCGCGAAATACATGTTCGCCTGGTAGCGTGCCGCATTCAATTCCCCCTCATCGATGACTGGAGCAGCACCTGGTTGCGCCGCTGACTGGACCTGTACCTGTGCCTGAGCCGGTGCCAGTGGCCGATCTTCGCTTTGGGCGGTAGCTGAGGCAGCCGTCAGTTGTGCTTTGAGCAACGTATTCTGATCGGCCAGCTGCGCTTTGAGCGTCTGCTCTTGGCCAAGCTGTTGCTTCAGTTCGTCATTTTGCTGCTCCAGCTCCTTGCTGGACTGTTGCAGCGATTGGATTTGCGCATCCATGCCACGTATGATACCCTTATACTGCGCCACCAGCGCCGACGCCTCCGAGCTGAGCGTCAATTCAGTCAGCTCGATCCCATCGACATCGAAGCCACTAACCAGCTTGGCTATCAGCGCCTCCAGACCCTTGTACAGCTTACAGTATTCGTAGTCGAGCAACAGCTCGCCGGCGCTCTTGGCCCGTATCTGGGCCTGCTTGCAGGCGCGACTGTACGCCTCGTGGCGGGACACCTCGTTCAGTTTATTGCAGAAGTTCTCCTGGCCAATGCGCTTGATGATTAGCTGGCTGATGTCCTCGCGCCGCTGGTTGGCCAGCGAATTGTCATTGAACTGTATGCAGAGGCCCATCAGGAAGGCGCACATCCCCTGGACCAGATACTCGCGCTCATCGTGCTCGTTCGCACACAGTTGGGCCGTTAAATAGGCCATGGTGCCCTGTGTTTCCAGGAGCGCCTTGACGGCGCCCGGACAGTGGGCCAGCCAAACGCTGAGCAGCATGAGGAGCCCAACCTTGCTCTGGAGCCGATAGCGGTCCTGTTGCATTAGGTTCGTGCACTGCTCCAGCAATGTGATGGGCCTCTGTCCGCCGGGTGTGGCAAGTAGCACGCGGAGCAGCTCCTCCTTCTGCGCGACATTCTCGACGAGCGTATGCATAATGGCCACCGCTGCAAACCAATTGGCCAGCGTATCCGTGGAGAAGAGACCCGTGCAGAGCAGCTGGCCCGTCGACAGCGAGCTGACGTCTGTCGCACTGGAGGGCAGCAGGGTCTGCACCACAGCACGCTGAATGTCCGAGTTGCGATACAGAAAGCATTCAAAGCAATAGAGGACCGCACAGCGCAGCGCCAGCAGTTGCTTCTCATTGATCATGGACATGAGGAGCACCACAATGGCGGGCCGGGGCGGTTGGCTGGGCGCTAGCACGCGACTGAGCTCATCCTGATTTTCTCGATCGCCGCGCACCACCTCGGCAACGGCATTGATGGTCTCTGTCAATATGTCCGCGGGCACGCCGCTGCTCATGAGGATGTCGCAGAGGGCCTGGAGCAGCTGTGACTTTTGCATGACACGCTGGCAGGCGCTGACCACCTGCTGTTGATTGCTGGGCGTGACCAGAGCGCGCACCACCTGCAGCATACAGTGAAAATTGGACATCTTCTGTGGCGTCCAGGTGTTATCCTCGATGTCGCCGGCAGAGGCGCTGCCAAGTATGAACATTGGGGCCAAACGTTGTATGTAGGAGCCCTCCTTGAAGAACTGCTGATTGCTTGAATTGTTCTTTAGCAAGTTCAGTAGCAGAATGAGGCAATCCTCCACCACAATGCCACCATCCGAGCAACCCTCCTCCCGTACAATATCAAAAAGTCGGTCAAAGGCGTTTTCGAATGCGACAATCTTCTGTATGTTGGAATTGCCCTTGGTTAGCTCAATGAGCAGGAGGAGTACATCGTTGCGTATCACCTCGCGACTGTCGGTGAGCAGATCCATTAGCTTGGACACGCCCATTGGGCTGACAAGGATCAGCTCTTGCAGTTCCCGCGTCTTATTGGCAATTAGAGATGTTATTAATTGAATTGCCGCACGACGAACCCGAAAATCGTATTCATCCAAATAGCCCATGACCAGGGTGACATGCTCTGGACTCTTGATGAACATTTCCGTGAACTGTTCGCCCACATTGACGGAAACGGCGGGATTATCGGCCTCCTCGTCAAACTCTTCGCTGGTCACAATATTGCACAGTGTGTCCAGGGCATAACTGATGATTTCCGCATCTTGGCCGTCGTTTTGTAGCACCTGCACCAATGGCGGCATACCCTGGGCACCCACCTCGATGCGGTATTTGCGTGAGAGCGCTTTCAATGCCCGGCATGCATCACGGCGATCCTCGAGCAGTGTCGATGAATAAACACGATCTACTAGCTTCTCAACGGTTTCAGCTGCACTTGGCTGCTGACCTGGCTCTGTGCTTCCCAGCACGGTCTTGATGCCGCTCTTCAAGAACTCCATCCACTTTTTGCTTACCTAAACGTGTGCAATATGTTAAATGGTTTCTCAATTCGTATTTATCTGACACGTCAATTTTTACAATAACAATACATTGATTAGTGTGCACACACCACATGCAGATAATAATTTATTATCGATAGCTTATAACAGAAAATTGACTAATTATTAAATACTAATTTTTATATAAATTAATACTTGTAGAACATCCAGTTTTTCAATTTCAAACCCAAAACCCGCAAATATTTCTTTTTCTTAGCATCGATAACAATATCGAAGTCATCATTTTGGAATGTGTACACACCACTGCAAAATATATTCCAACTATTAATAATAAAAAAAGTTAATCAATTGAAAATTTATGCTTTTTGATTGCGGTAGTTATGCCCGCAAAACTGATGTATTACACAAGTTAATATTTATTGTTTTCAATTTTATGTAGTTGTTACTATCGATAGTTTCGTTTTGGCATTATCTAGTACATTATTGGTGGCATTATAGAAAATTCAGTGCATAGAGCAATACTGGTTAATTTTTTTTTGTTGTACATTTTACTGTTTTTGTTTATAATGCATTTGTTTGCATATCGGTTGTTAATTAAATGGATGCATACAATGTTGCTGCATAAATGAGCGCCAAAATGAATGCCGCACAATTGATGTGGCTCTGCCTGGGGCCACTTCTCGTCCTCCTCACGCATACGAGCCTTGTTGTGCGGGCAATGTGCCCCAAAAAATGCATCTGTAAAAATATCTCGGAAAATATACAAACATTGCGTGTTAGATGCGACGATCAGCATATTGTCAATTGGAGGGAGCTCACCTTTGGCGACGATGTCCACAACATAATCAGCATGTGAGTAAAAACGGCATTTATTCCATTTATTTACCACACGCCCAACAATTGCAAGTTTTTTTCCATCATAAAAGATGCTTCTAAATTGATTTAATTTGTGCGAGATCAAAAGATTGATTAGATTGAATTAAAACTTGTTAAACTTTTAACTAATGTATTGAATAATATTATATAATAACATATTTGTTTCAATTTCTGTTTTTTTTAGCAATGCCAGCAAGAATGCAATAGCACAAATAACCGAAAATGATTTCAAGAGCTTCACGGAACTGAAACGCTTAGACTTATCCTCGAATCTGCTCAAGCAACTGGACAAAGCCACCTTTGGCAATAGCCTGCTGAACGTGGAGCGCCTGAAATTGGCCAACAACAGTATTAGCCACATCTATGAGGGCACCTTTGAGCTGATGCCCAAGTTGAAGCAACTGTAAGTTCTGAAATCCCAAAATCATTGTACATTTAATTTGAATTCGCATTTGATTTTCATAGGGATTTGTCCAGCAATCCATTGGCTTGTGACTGTGGCCTCATTTGGCTCATCGCATGGTCGAATGCACGTGATGTCCGACTGCAGCCGGCGCCAAAATGTGATTCACCCATTAATTTTCGTACCATGCCGCTCAAGAAACTCAAAGTGGGCATCGACTTCCGTTGCGAATCGCAGCTGCAGCCGCTTCTGGAGCTGGTGCCCAAGCAGAATCAGGTGAGTGACAGAACGTAAACCAAACCAAATCAAAATGAATCAACTATATTTACACTTCCATTTCCTGCCCAGATTGCCTTTGAAGGAGACGAACTGCAGCTGAAATGCTATGCGCCACGCGTTGCCATTGGGGCGCCGCGCGAATCTGAGGATTTGCCCACGCGCGCGTATGTGTTTTGGGGCTGGTCGGATAAGATACGACAGCACAATTCCACGGATGACATCATCTATCGGGATCCCACCAAAGTGTTCAGCGATGTTAATCTGGAGACGCGCCATTCCACAGACTCCGGCATACTCAATTCGATACTAAGGATCGGCAGCCTAACCCAGAATCACACCGGCATGTGGGACTGCACGCTGCGCAGCCAACAGGCGAATCTCTCCCAGTCGATTGTCCTGCACGTCGTGGCAAAGGGCACGCTCTATTGTGATGCCATCGTCTCGCGCACCAACAAGGGCAACTACCATTGGCCACGCACAATGCGCGGCGAGACCGTGCTCCAGGCGTGCGTCGAGGAGCCAAGCGATGTAACCCAACTGCGTCGCGCCTCCCACGAATGTGGCACCGATGGCCAGTGGCATCATCTCAATACGGACAGCTGTGTCTATGTCAGCGAGACGACGCGCATCTTTGAGCAGTTCGCCAAGGTGAATCTTACGCTGACCAAGGGCCAAAATGCCCTGGACATTGCGCGGCGTTTGCACAATTTCACCCACATCCAGACGCAGCTGCACAAGATCCGCGATCCCATGGATCTGGAGTATATAGCGCGCACGTTGGTCAAGTACTTGGAGCAACTGGATGGACACCAGCAGGAGATTAGCCTGCTGCTCATGGACATTGTTTCGCAGCTGTTGACGCTGCCTCTGAGGCTCTTCGAGACGGCGCAATTGCAGCAGGGCACCGGCCACAAGCTGCTGCACATCGTCGAGGCAGCTGCCTGGCGTCTGACCACCAGCACCGTGAGCAGCGCCAGCAACGAATTGGACTTGGATATCCAAGCGGACATGGATTGGCGGCGTCAAATATCGCAGCGTAACATTTTTGTGGAGTTTTTCAACATCAGCCTGGAGCAGTTTGTGAGCTTGTCCTGCGTCTGGTTGGATGGCAGCCAGCGGGGATTGCAGTGCAACAGCGCCAACGATACGATACCCATGTACGAGCATGGTGACATCGATGCAGCCATCCAGGTGCCGCAGCATCTGCTCATCAGTAGCAACGGTGCCGGGGCAGGTGGAGGTGGAGGTGGCGGCGGGAGCAGCAGCAGCAGCGGTAACAGTAGCCGGGAGCTGCGCTTGATGGTGACACTGCACCGAAATGCAAAGCTGTTGCCCAATCTCAAGGCGGAGCACAACGAGACACTCTCCTCGGTGATCATTGGAGCGCGAATCTATAACGAAGATGTGCTCATCCCGCGGGATGCGGATGCGGATGCAGACGATACAGATGGTGATGGAGATGGCGAAGTCAATGGCGATGGCGATGGTGATGGAGATGGAGATGCAGATGCAGTTACAGCTACCGAAAGAGCTCGAGACACAGGTGTGGATATGGATCAGGAGGATATATACCAGCAGCGGATAACAATCATGCTGCGGGCGCATCCGTATCATGACGAGCGAAGCGCACCGCTGCCCGCTTGGTGGGACGAGCAGCAGCAGGCATGGAATCCGCATGTGTGCCAGCAGCATTACCAGCATCGGATGCTCCTCATGTTCAGCTGCAGCCGGAGCGGCTACTTTGGATTGCTGCAGCGGGCCAACTATTTGAATGACTATCGAAACGAGGAGGCGGGTGCACGCTATCGCCATGCCCCGGTGGCCATTTATGTGGGATGTGGCATTCTGTTCAGCTGCGCCTGGTTCAATGTGGTCACCTATGTGGTCTTCGGCTGCGCCATACGCATCAATCGCGTCCAGCGTCATGCCCTGGTCAACACTTGGCTGGCCCTTGCCACGCTCTGTCTGGCCTTTGTCCTCGGCATCTACCAGACGGCAAACCTGTGGCACTGTCGCCTCTTTGGCCTGTTGCTCCACTACCTCAGCCTGTGCGTCCTGCTCTGGGTGTGCGTCAGCCTCAGCAGCATGTACAAGCGCCTCAGCAAATCCACAATGGCAACTGCCCTCCCACTCGCCACCGGACAATTGTTGCACCATCATCACCAGCACCAGCAGCACCAGCAGCAGCAGCAGGAGCCGCATCAGCGTAAACCGATCTTGGGCATCTACCTGGTCGGTTGGGGTATAGCGCTGCTCATCTGTGGCATCAGCAGCGCCGTCAACATGTCCGAATACGCCGCATACAGCTACTGCTTCCTGCATAGCTCGACCACATTGAATGCAGTGGTGGTGCCAGCGGGTATATTGCTCATCTTTAGCGGCATCCTGGCACTGTGCATCTACTATCAGCTCAGCCAGCAGGCGATCAATGTGCTCCAACAGCCGCAACAGCAGTCGCAATCCCAGTCCCAGTCTCAATCCCAATCGCACATCCAGCGTCAATATGCCGATAATAATACCCAGGCCACGGAGCACATCGATCTCGATTGGCTGGATGCGAATGGGTGTGCCGCCACCGCCACAGCCACCGCGACCAGCACCACCATCAAGGAGGCACTGCAGCTGCAGGAGCAGTATAGCACACTGAGCCAACCATTGAGCAGCATCGTGGATGATTTCGAGCGCTCGAACATGTCGCATTTGCGTGGCCATCTCATCTTTCTGGTGCTGTTCATCGGCGCCTGGCTATCGGCCGCCTGGTACGTGCACACCGAGCAGCAGCTGTATGTGGCCAGCTTTGTGACCAGCTGCGTGGCGCTGGGCTTCTATCTGCTCCTCTTTTACAACCTGACGCGGAATGATGCTCGTCAGGCGTGGACGCAGCAGAGTCGACGGCGGCAGACCACAAGCCTCTTGGTGGCCTATAATAATGCCCAGCAGAACGGAGCTGGAGGCAGAGTGGGAGGAGCAGGAGCAGGTGGAGCAGCGGGAGGAGGTGGAACCACCGTTGCCAGCGGCACAGCTGCCATGCTGAGCAGCTCCATTGTGGCCTACAAGGCAGCAGCCGCAGCAGCAGCAGGAGCTGGGGGCAGCCTCTACGAGGCGAACAACTCGACGGGCTCCCGCTCCAACAGTCAGTGCTCCAACAAGCAGCGCAGCAGCAGCGCACGGAGCATGCGCAGCCAGACGCGCAGCAATACGGCCGGACACATGGACGGCACCACACAGCAGCTGCTGGGTGCTGCGGGTGAAGCTAATGGCGGTGGTGGAGCCAGTGGCTCCGCCTCGGGCATAACCATAATTAACAACAATCACCACCATCATCAGCAGGCGGCAAGTGGGGCACAGGGACACGCCCTGCTCCATGTGACAGCAGCTGGGCACGAGAGCATTCCCAGTGCCGAGTTGTTCTACAATCCCAACCAGATCAATGTGGCGCGCAAGTTCTTCAAGAAACAGAAGCGTCTGGCCAAGCGCAACAATTTCGAGCTGCAGCGTCAGGCCCTTCCCCACCAGCAGCACCATCAACTGCATCAGCAGCAGCAACATCAATTGCATCAGCAGCAGCAACAACTCCAGCAGCAACACCAGCTGCAGCATGGCCAGCAGGTGCACAGCCAGCATAGTCTGAGCGATGCGAGCTCGGAGCAGCTGTATGCGCGTCATCATAATGCGATGACCCTGCTGGCGGGCGGGAGCAAGGTGAACAACACGAATTTGCATTATAAGAGCGCTGGGAACAAGGAGCAGCCGGTGGCACTGGACGCGATGCACTACAAGCGGTTTGTGCCCGCCAATAAGCTGCTCCAGGCGAACATCTATACGAACATACCGGAGACTCTGACGCCCCAGCACGAGATCATCAAGCTGCGGACGCCGTCGCTGCTCGACGAGACGCTGCACGAGGAGCACGACGATGAGCTCCTGGCGACAAACGATGGCAGTGCCAATCCCCAGGATGATCGGGATGATGATGCACATCATGATGATGACAATGTGGATGTTACCGTTGATGAGGACGATGATGACAATGGCAGCAGCAGCTCCTTGGATGAACATGCTCCGCTTTATGCGAACACAATGCCAGCAACGCCCACATCCGGAATAAACGCCTGCTCGACCCCGCTGAAGCAGCCCAGCTTGGAGGCAATGAACAGCCTGGGCCTGCCGGCGGAGCCACTTCTGCCCAAGAACGAGATCTATGTGTCGAGCTCGCTGCAGGTGACCAACAGCATACGGCTCGAGCACGATTTTCCCAGTGTCCTGATCCGTTTCAGCCAGCAGCAGCAGTCGAAATCCCTCAACAACATCAGCGACATGTTGGCCAGCACCCATCCGCCTCCGGCGGTGGCCAATTGCAGTGCCACGACTAGCACCAACACCAACACGAACACCCAAAGCAACTCCAAAAGCAACAGCAACAGCAGCAGCTGCAGCAGGAACACAGCTGCCGGTGGCATGGCTGGTGATGGTGATGGTGATGGTTCCGGTTCCTGTTCCGTTGCAGCATTGGTTGGCAGTGTGGAGCAGCAGCTGCAGCTGGAGAAGCACAAGGCGGAGCAGTGCGTGGCGCGCCTCCTCTCCGCCAGTCCCACCAATGAGAGCGATCTGAACTATCAAAACTCAGAGATCAGCATACGGAGCCATGGCCTTTACGCTCCGCAGGCGGATAACGATCTCAATCTGACGCTGACCGATGATTTCCGATGCTATCAGTCCTCTAATGCCAGCGAGGCGGATGTGGACATCCTCAATGAGTTCGATGATGAGTTTGTCGGCTATGGCACGGGCACAGGCACTGGCACGGGCACGGGCACGGGATCCGGCTCGGGATCTGGCGGAGCTGTTGCCAAGCAGCTGCTAAAGAGTCCCGCGGACGAGGTGCAGCATAATCATGGCAATGCTATTGATAATGACAATGACAATGATAATGACAATGACAATGATAATGATAATGAAGACGATGATGCGGAAGCCATGAACAATTCTATTGATGAGCTCTACGAGGCGATCAAATGCCGCAGCCCGTTGAGGAGTTGCAAGGACTCGATGAGGCAGCGCAAGGGCCATGATTATGAGCTATTGATCAGGAATGCGAATCCGAATCCAAATCCAAATTCGAATCTGAATCCAAATCCGAATCCAAATCCAAGTTTGAATTTCAATACGAAACCCAATCCGAATCTGAATGTGAATCCACATCATAACCAGGAGCAGCTGAATGAGACGGTCGAGGATGACAGCAGCCAGAGCAGCGTCATATCCTACATTGATCCTAGAGCGAACGCCGAGCAGTGAGCGCGCAAAAGAAGAAGGAAGAAGAAAGCAGATGGAGAAAGTGAAAGTGAAAGAGAAAGAGAGAATCCTAGTTAGACTAGACTATAAGCACACACACACGCACAGAGAGAGATGTATGTATGTATGTGTGTGTGTGTGTGTGTATTAGTATTTACTATATTTAGTTATATTTATAGTTGCATATTTATATAATTAACAATTAATAATTAATTAATAATTAATAACAATATTTACATTAACCCTCCGCATTGGACTGGATGCTGATTGCCAAAGTATTCCTGCACCAACAAGTTTTATATACAAATCTGATATATATATATGTATGCAATTTGTACTTTTTATATACTATATTATATATATATATATGCGACCGATCTACTGTTAGTTTATAGGATCCACTTGATACCATTTCGTCTGTCCTCGATGTCATCCTCATATGTTAAGTCCATTTAAAAAACAACAAAAAAAAGAAGAGATTATTTTATTTTAGATTTACACACACATACACACACCATATACATTATATACACATTATATACATACGCATAATGATAAGTCTAGCCTCGATTCAGTTCAGTTTTCCCCAATGTTAAACCTAAATCTTAAGCCTTTCTCTATGTATTTCTCGTTTTTTCTTTTTTTTTTGTAAGTGTATATGAAATTCTGAAATCGAGAAAAAAATATATATATATGTATACATTATATAAATAAATATTTGTATATGTACCATAAGTGACCATATCTTTTTAATTTTTCCGAATCTGAATCCGTTTCTTTCAGCATTTTCTTTTCCTCAATTTTCCAGTTTCGAAATTTCAGGAAAATCCACCCAAATCGATTGGAGAAAAAAATATTTAAAATAAAAATTGTTAAATTAAACTAACAATAAAAAAAACAGTTATAAAAAATATAATTTAACTTAAAAAAAAAGAGATTCAAAATCTTTTGAAAATTTCGATTAACTTTTACATTCGTAAAAAAAAGAAAATAAAAAATTAACTAATAAATATTTTTAATAAAAATTGAAATTCAGATTGGCAGCTGGATAAACAAATGAATAATAATTAATGCAAATAACTTTAATTTTAATTTATCATATAAAATATTTATGATTTATATTTATGTAAAGATATTACAAAGTTTCGCATTTATTTGGATACAGTGAACACATTTAACAGCTACTCCGTAGATAATTCGTTAGTCGGGCCGATTTGTCCGATTATAAAATATATATATAGTTAATATATATATACATATATATACATATGTATGTATGTATTCATATGCGATATATATATTTATATATATTTAAACATATTCGTGTACATTGGAGAAGGAATACACGCACACGCACACACGTTGCAATAATTAATTAATTATTAATTAAGGTTTGGGTGTGGGTGTTTGTGTGTGTGTGTGTGTGTGTGCGTGCGTGTGTATATGGTATATAAATATTAATAATACATTAACATTATCACTTAAAGAATTAACAAATAACAACGCATGGGAATCGTAAGTGTATATGTATATATAAACATTAATTTAAATTATTTAATATTTATATAATATATAAACATTAATTTAAATTATTAATTATTTATATAATATATAAACATTAATTTTTTAAATTATTAATTATTTGACAATATTGCTGGCTGTTGCGAACGCTAATTAACAATTATTAATTATTAATGTTAATTAATTTGTTTTGTTTTGTTTTGTTTGTGCGTTTTAGATACAAAATAACATTCGTTTACTTGATAAGTATATATCGAGATATATATATATCGAGATATATATATTTATTTGTGAGTATTCAGATGCTGCGTATGGACTTCCAGCGTCGCAGGAGCAAGCAGGAGGAGGTCAATCCGCTGGAATATTGGCTAAATTCGCTAATGTTTATATTACGTGTTGGAATGTCGATTTTCTCCTTCAATGTCTGCAAGAGAACAGTTAATTAATTAATTAATTAATTTTAAAAATAATAAATAATAACTAAATATGACTAAATAAACATTTAAACAATATAATTGTATTTTATATTATATTTCTATTATTCATAGTTCTATTTCAGTTTCAATTTATAAACTGTGCCAAAGATCAAAAACAAAACGAAAAAAATAATAATAAAAATAAATTATTTATAAACTTTTATTGGGGGCGAAATAGGCCTAACAACAATTTCATTGATGGCAATTAATTGAATTAATTCATTGAAAAAGTGCGAAATTGAGAATCATGTGAAATAAATAATAAATTCAATTTAAATTTAAATTAAATTCAATTTAAATTTAAATTTGAATTGAATTTGAATTAAATTTGGAATCGGAATTGAAATTGGAAATTACCTTGTGCGCCTCTGGGATCTCAAGGGGTGATCTGTGGACGATGGTGCCGTTAATGTATAGCATATTCGCGGCGCTCTCCTCTGGCAATGTGAGTTTCTGATACGTGAAGCTCGCCTCGCGCTCCATCCGCTTCACGATCTCCTGGCACGTGGCGCTCGTGCTGACGCACAGGACATCCGGTCCGGCCATCGTCACGTAGTACTTCAATCTCTTCGTGCCGTTCACCTGCCAATGCATATACTCAATTAGATCAGATAATAACTAATCATATCGTCGTCGACCCATACTCGGATTGGTGTCACGGGATACTCGGGATAGGCCATGGCGACAGCACGTGCTCCCTCCTCGTTCGTGTAGCCCGATATGCCAATGAAGAATTCGCGTCCTGCGAGCGAAACATTGATGAAATGAAATATTTGCATTAGTTAGTTATTAAGGGGGAAGATCTGCCATTGGGATTGTACCTGTGAAGAGGACATCGCCGCCATCCAATTGGGCGTGCGGATCATCGATTTCGATGACGGGTATATCGAGCTCCTTTTTCAATATAATCGCCATGCTTTCCGCCTCGCGGCGTCGCTTCGCGTTCTCCGAGCGGCCAATGAGGGCGACACCATTGCAGACAATGGCGCTGCTCTCAACAAAGACGCCCTCGGGCAGGGCATCATCCGGCGGCAGCTCAATCACATCCAAGCCAATTTCACGCAATAAAGCGCAATATTGTTCGTGTTGCTGTTTCGCCAATTGGACATCAAAGCTGCCCGTCTCGAGCAGGGCGTTCGAAATTCTGCAATACAATGACAGAAAAGAAATATTCATTAATATAATACAAAAAAAAAAAAATAAATAAATAAATAATTGAATGAAAGAGCGGCGCCGCGCGGGGGTCAGAGCCCCAAGTGCCCGGACAACACCCATGGCCAGCCGCTTATGAATTGAAACAATCGCTCGGAATCATGACCTAATTCCATACTAACAGAAAGTGCCCCCGCCCCCGCCACCATCACACAAATGGCATTTGGGTGCGATCCAGGCGTGCCGGCGGCTCGCGCTCATCTCTTGGCTGGGACATACCTGGCGACAATCGCATGCGTGTACTTGGGTGACATTTTGCACCGTTGAAATGCTCCACCGGTTTAACGCGCTTCACTTCTGGCTATCCGACCAGAAAGATATCAAACGGAATTCCACAACTGCGCGCTTGTGTACACTTTTTGAGGTCTTGCTGCCATTCACATGTGCACGTCATGCCATTCGCACCACTCGTTTCAAACTTAACATAAACGGCAACAATTCTGTTAATTTAACAGTGGCGCATTCTGTTGCAACTTTTAAATAAAATCGCCATTCCCGACGAGGGGGAATGATATGATATATATGAATCGTGATAAGATTCACAATAAGCAAATAGACTTATTTACCGTAATACAAATTTATGCTTTTTAGCAATTAATCGGTTAACAGAACTGCTCCACACGCGCACTCCACTTGCTCCACACCTTAAACGACGGCAACTGTTATTCGTCACAGTGGCCATGGCAAATGCTTGACAGTTACAATTCAAAAGGAGAGACAGAGAGAGAGAATTTCGAAAATAATTTCAAATAGTTTGTAAATCTTGGCGTGTGACAAAACAATAAATAAATAAATTTCAAATAGACGAATTATCCAATCAATACAAGTTAAACATTTCAGTTCGCAATTATTGATTAATTCAATTCAATTCAATTCAATAAAATTAAATTAAATTAAATTCATATACATATACATTAAATAGATCGCAATGTATGCTAACCAAGTGGTGCTCACACGCGAGCGACGTCGCTTCGGACGGCAATGTATGTTCGAGGACAGGAACGAGCTGATGGTCAGCGTGCATCCGAGCAGTCGGCTGCGCTTGAAGTATATTATGGGGAATCCCCAGACAAAGTCATTGCAGCTCAGCTCGGTGATGGCATTCAGCGAGGTGGAAACCGACAATGCCACCTTCGAGGAGGGCGGCATGTATCACTACGAGGGCGGCTGGCCCAAGGAAGTGAACATCCATGATGAGGAGCAGACACTGCGTCATCGCAAGAAGGTGGAGCGCGACGATGCCTGGGGCGAAGAGGTGAAGGAATTGATACGCACCACAATGAATACGGCTCGCCAGAACAATGCGATCAATATATACAATCACTTCTTCGATGATCTACCCCTGGAGATGGGCCGCACCATCTGCATGCCCTTCAAGTCGCGCACCATCAACATCATCCATGACATGTGGCGTCCACAGCGCTACATGTCCGTGGCCAATTGGATGCCCAACGACAACAAGCAGATAATGACCCAGTACACCAATCTGTATCTGCTGAGCGAGGAGCCCATCCGTCAGGTGACTGACGACGCGAGCAACGGCTCCAACTATGCCTTCTACGTGTGGGATGTTAAGAATCCGATAAAGCCATTGTATTACTATGATCACACCGAGGTGGTCACATGCGCCAAGATCTGTCCGAAGGAGGAGGCCAGCATTGCTGGCGGCACGTTTACCGGCAAGGTGTGCACCTGGGACACCTTTGAAAGCGGGATGCCGACAAGTATCTGCCCCATGGAGGCGGCACATCGTGAGGTCACCTCCTCCTTAGTTTGGGTCTACTCCAAATCGAACACGGAATTCTATAGTGCATCACTAGACAGCTCGATCAAATTCTGGGATACGCGCGACCTGTTAATGCCAACGAACGAGATTTTCCTCGAGCCGCGCCCCCAAATGGAACAAAATCGCCAGGAATCACATGGTTGCACGGTGCTCGAGTTTGAGTACACGATCCCGGTCCGGTTCATAGCTGGCAGCGATTTGGGTTGTGTGTTTGTGGGCAATCGCAAGGGTCTCACTCCCGTCGAGATGCTCATGGGCAACTACAAAATCTGCGCCGGGCCCATCCGCACCATCAACCGTAATCCGTTCTTCGTGAAGAACTTCGTCATTGTCGGAGACTGGCGTGCCCGCATCTGGTGCGAGGAGGTGAAGAACTGCCCGAGCACAATGTACGTTTGCAAGCGCGCCCAGATGATGTGCGGAGCGTGGAGCACTGGGCGCGCCTCGCTCTTTGCGACGGGCGACATCGATGGCGTCGTCGACTTTTGGGATTTCCTATTGAATCAGCGCACGCCCATCTACAGCATCAATTTTCGCTCCACCATCACGGGCATCGTTTTCCAGCCGGGTGGACAGCACTTGGCCATTTCCCTGGCCAATGGCGATACGCACATCATGAACTTGGACGAGGCGATGAAGCGAACGACTAGCAAGGAGAAGTCGCTCATGGCGGCGGTAAGTTAATCCAATCCAAATCGAAATCCCATCCAATCCCATCCAATCCTCCCATTCCGCAGATGTTCGAGCGAGAGATTACGCGCAGCAAGCTGCTGGAGGCGCGCGTGGATGAGATCAAGTTGAAGCATCGCACCAGCGTGATGGAGGAGGAGGAGCGCAAATCGAAGATTGCAGCAGCTCCGCTTAAGGAGAAGGTGCCGGATCTGGAACTAGATCCCGACAATCCCGATCAGTTTATCAAAATGGTCGAGTCCGACGAAGAGTTCCGTCTCGCCCTGGCCAATTTCCATGAAATCATCGAAGCGGTCACCCGGAAACGCGCCGCCGAGAAGCGGGTCATGGAGCGCACCGACTTCGAGCAATTCTATTTGGATAATCTTGCCGAGCAGGCCAAGATCGATGAGACGCGCAAGAAGCGTACCGGCTCCGTGTCCTCCAAGGAAGCTCGCGACCTGCGCAAGGGAAAGGGTGCCAAGGGTGCCCCCAAAAAGAAATAGATTCCACAAATTTCCATTATCGTATTTATTTATTTTTTTTTGTCTTTGAGTTTGCCACATGAGCTACACACATATATAGCCGATCTATATATATAACCGATAACCGATATATAGCCGAGGTAGAAAAGTGCCTCGGGAAGTGGATGAAATTGTATTTTAGTTTTTTGTCTTTATCACATCAAACTATCAAAATTTGATCACGTTCTGTGGGATGATCACTGCTCGTGAGATCTGGGCGAGATTAGATCCCAATAAATCCATTAATCGACTCAAATTCCATGAGATTAGCTTTTGACCCCAGTTCTAGAATAGTTTTCATTTCGATTTTATTGGACTATCTCCGACGGGAAGCAGATCCGATTCGATCCGATCGATTGCGACTAATCAAAATATATATAATATATATAATTTATAATCTAATCTGTATTATAAATAAATATATATACAATAATTTATTTGAATAATTATTTTTGATTTCTCAGTTTCAAAAATTCAACAATTCAAAAAGAAGTGAAAACTTTCAAATTGGGATCACATGTGGGGAGAGAGGAAGGGGCGGGGGAGGGGGTAAATGAATCGAATCTGTTGGAAAATGTTTATTAAGTAACAACCTTTGGCCTTGTTTTATTTATTGTACAAATAGATTAATGTAAAAATATTCTAATTACACGTGAAAAACAAATAAGGAAAGCACAAAAAAAGAAAAGGAAATACATTAAAAAAAAAGTTTTTTTTTTTCGTTTTCGTTTCCGTTTTCGGAAGAAAAAGGAAAATTCTTGAGACCTAAACTAATATTAATGGAATTGATCCAGTTTTTGGTTTTGGTTAAATCGCGATTCCCTTGTTGTTGTGCTCCTTGGATGCCTACAACTTATCGGAATCGATGCCCGTGTCGAGGAAGTCGTTGACCAGCTGCATCGCACGGCGGGGAATATTGCGTCCGATCTTCTCGATGCGGACATAGCGACGTGGTATGGCTGCTTCTTCGAGTCCTTGGCGCTGTGCCTCAATGATCGAGGCGGCCGCATCCTTGGGCGAGATGGGATTCATCAGGCTTGGGAAGCGATAGCGCGGATTCTTGCACAGACCCGTATCGACGATATACGGATAGATAATGGTGAATTTTATCTATAGAATAAAATTCAATTAAAATGTAAATAAATAATTAAGTATTTATTAATTATAGTTTCATTCTCTTCGAATCAATTTAATTATTAACTATTTTGTATTTCTTTACGTTAACTTTAAATGGAAATGTTAAATAAATGTTAACCGCCCCGTTTCGGTTCGTTTTGGCGCCCTCTATCGGATGCACGCATGCGAGTGTCAGGTGAACGAACACAGAGGGCGCCAGTTCAATTCTCGAAACTCGCGCCACAAAATGAATGTGAAACAAAATAAATGTTTATAAAAGTAAATAATATTTTTTTTTTGTGATAAATAAATAATTGAAATAAATTATGTTTTTTTTTTTTTGGTAATTTACCTTTGTCTGTGGATTCTTCTGGCGCAATTCTTCGCTCAAAGCGTACATGTAGCCGCGCACAGCGAACTTGGTGCCGCAGTAGGGGACGAGGTTGACCAGGGGGAAGAGACCGGCGCAGGAGGAGAGCGCCACAATGTTGCCCTCATTGCGCTCGATCATGTCGGGCAGGAATGCCTGCAGGATCTGTGCACATATATAAAGTTATAATGGGAGAGCGAGTGAGAGAGAGAGACAAAGAAAATCTTACCCAGAAATGCGAGAGCACATTGATGTCGTACATGAGACGGGTCTCCTGCTCCGTGTGCTCGAGCAGCGGATGAGCGGGCATAATGCCGGCATTGTTGATCAGAATGCTGACGAAGCCATGCTCCTTGCGTATCTTGGTGGCCAGATCGAGGACGTCCTGGCGGTTGGCCACATTACAGACATAGCCATGAGCGACGCCACCAGCCTGCTTGATGTCCTTGACGGTCTGGTTATTGGTCGCCTCATTGATGTCCCAGCAGATGACCTTCGCCCCCAGCGCCGCATACTGTAACGACATCTCCCGTCCCATGCCATGTCCAGCTCCAGTGACAAGCACGAACTTGCCGCGCACATCGTCCAGCTCCCGCTTGCGGAAGGACTTCACCATCTCCTCGACCACAACCAGCCAGAACTTGATCTGCAGCACCACAATATCGATAATCAGCAATACGGCATTGTACACTTCCGTGGTCAGGTTGCTCTCCGCGAGAGGGGTGGCTCCTCGATTGCTGCAAGCAACGCAAATGGAAATGAATGGAAATGCATGAAAAGTTGCAGCAACCCGGGATAACAGCATGTGGGAGCACTTTGATAGGTGCTGCTCCAGCTGAAGATTCCGATTGTAATTAATACAGAACTACTCGTGCGGCCCTCGCAACATTTTTTGACCTGGTTGCGCCTAATTAGGTCATCTGGGTTCAATGCAAAAATGCCAAACTATTTGAGACTGAGAGAATGCGCTTCATCCGAATCTCTTAATCTCCCGCCAATAGAAAAGTGGATAACCTTTTGGCTTTGCTTCGACTTTTGAGTTTGAGTTTTCTTCTTTGTGTACATATGCATATGTATGCATGTGTGTGTGTGTGTGTGTGTGTGTGTGTGTGGCGTATTCTTATTTTTAGCTACTTTTATGTACTTCCATCGCTTCGCTCTTATTTTTGCTGCCGTCAGCTTCACATTTTGTTTTGTTTTGTTTTCTTTTCTTTTCTTAGCTGTTTTTCTGCGATCTTGCGATAAAAATGTCGAAAGAAGAACCAGCAATATGTATTGTATAATAGCAATAATAATAACAATAATAATAATACTATTTTTATAAATAATAATGTGGAACATGACAAAAGCCACAAACGAGGGAAACGAAGCTTTGGCCCTGGCCCTAACCCCCAACAACAACAACAACAACAACGACAATTGATCGCCATCAAAAGCTGAGTGCTATGGTACGTGCACCCGCACTCGAATTTGGGAAACGTTGCTTTGGCCCTGGCCCTGGCCTTGGCCCTAATCCCCAACAACAACGACAACAACCACAATTGATCGCTATCAAAAGCTGAGTGCCACGGAACGTGCACCCGCACACGAATTTGTAATATGAATTCTCAACATAACCTTAAACCCAAAAAAAACGAAACTTCAGCGCCATTTTGCGGCTACAAAGACACGAAAACAAAAGAGACGAAAACAGAACACAGAAATAAGAAAACAAGAAAACAAGAAAACAAGAAAAAAGAAACTAAATATACAATATATTCTGGTATATAATATGTAATCGCATCTACTGATAATCTGCCCGCATATCTAGCCTTCGCAATGCACAAACCCGGAATCACAAAAATAATTATTATTATTATTATTATTATTTTGTTTTTTTTTGTTTGGTTTTTTGTTAATTGCACTTTGAACGGTGCGAATTGCACTTCAACTTCATCAAGAATTAAGAAAGAAATATTAATCGAAAAAAGAAAGAAAATTGTTGTTATTAAATTGTCAATAAGGATCAAAAGCATAAAATGTTTAAATAAATATATATATGGTATAAAATATATATTGTCTTGAATTATTATTATAATTATTAAAAATAATAAAATGCAAAATTTAAATTAATGCATCTATACATTTATGCCGCACTCACTTAACGGTAATTGCAAAGATTTTATTAAATAAATTATTAACAATTACGCTTGCCCTCGCACAATGAAATTAATTGTGAGTTCTAATTTTTTTTTTTAATAATGCCAATATTCCTCACTTAACAAATTATTTATTTTTTTTTTAAATTTATTATTCCCTCATTTAAAAATGTATACAATATTTTTTAAAATATTAATTACTTTGAAATAAAAACTTAAAATTTGTTGATAAGAATCGGAAAAAGAGGTTGGGATTATTGAAAAATGTTATTAATCCAATAAAATGATAAATAAAGATTATGAAATATGAAAAAAAATTAAAAAAACTTAATAATATACACTCGCATTTATCTGGTTCAAGGTTAGATTTCAGCGCCTAATTTTAATCTTAATTTTAATCTTTATGAAAGTGATTTGTAACGATGAAAATTGCAATTAAGAACATAAAATAAAAACAAAAAAAAACAACGAAATTAAAAAAATAATAATATTATATTTAGAATAAATTCCTCGACATATACGAGATAAATTGTTTTCGAATTTAGTTTTCGAATTTCGAACCCAACGAACTTTTCAATATTTGCGAATGTGAACAAACAATTTGAATTCATTTTTCACTTTATGGCCAGCTGGCGATGTGTTTAGTTTTTGGTCATAGCCAATAATAAACGGAGGGTCAAAGGTTAGCCATAAAATAAGTAAATAAAAAATAAAAAATAAAACAAAAAATATATAAATAAAATATTGTACACAAAATAAAAAAAAAATTAACAAATAAATATTGATTATTGATTATTGATCTTCGATCAGCAGCAGAAGTTAAATTATTATTATTATGTCATTTGGGAGAAGAATGAAGAAAGTAATAAAAATAGATTAAATAAATAATTAATAATAATAATAATAATAATATTATAATAATAAAAGACGATTAGTTAATTCATAATCGTGGCACTTGGCACCAGGAGAAGTTCGAGTGTTGCGGTCAAAGTTTAGATTTGGCTTGGACTTGCAGTTCTTATCTTAATACCAATTAAAAAAAAATTGAAAATAAAAATAAAATTCACACAGACACAGACACAGACACGCACACACGCACAGTACGTGTCATCAACGAAATAGAAACACCAATAAAAAAAATAATACAAAAAACAAAAAAAAAAACAACAATAATTATAATACATATACACACACAGATGTATGTACATAGAAAATTGATAAGATTATGAACAGAACTCGTATAATTATTGTATTATTTATTTGTTGTTATTACTGTATATGTATTATGTTTCAGCTGCATCAATATTTATTTATTTATTTCTTGGATTTCCATTTCACATGATTCACTTAACTTGATTCCTTTTTTTTTACATTCGATTCGATTCGATTCGAAATTTTTTCAGTTTTCAATTTTCAATTTTTAATTATAAATTTTGATTTTGATTTCACATTTTGTAGCTAGGTACCCTACTCACCTTTGGTTGGGCCTCGACATTTTGATCTCGAAAACGGATTCGGATTTGGATTCAGATTCGGATTCGGCTTTTCTATATCACAAGGATATCACAAGTGCTCTTCGTTTTAGAATATATTCCGATTGAGACTTGGCCAAACCGTTAGCGTCTGTTAACGAATTCCAACTGAATTCCCATAAATATAAACAGATCGCATTGCGACATGCCGGTCGTATGAGTGATTATTTCGAACACTCTCTCTCTCTCACTCTCTCTTTCTTGCTCGCCCTCTCTCGCTCTCTCGCTCTCTTATTCTCACTCGGGCTGCGTGTCGTTCGCTCTATTAAAATGTTAAACACATGTGGGAAACATGTCGATCTATATAGAATCTCGAGCGTCTGAGTCGAAAGTGAGTGCAACGCTGCTTATCTGGGTGAATGGGTGTGAGTGTGAGTGCGAGTGTGAGTGCGAGTGTATTCGATTATGTGTGCTAATCAGCTACCGATGATTACAAACTCGCGCATATGCAATATTTATAAACAGTCTTTATGGCTATACAGATATAGATGCAGATATAGATACAGATACAGATACAGACAAAGATACAGTTCAGATATATATAGTTATAAATATAGATATAGATATTTATCTATTTTTTTGTACATTATTGTATCTATCTGCAGCTGGTAAAGTATCTTATCTGAAATTAGGTAACTTCTGTTTTTGTTTCGGTATTTACATCTGTTTCTGTACCATTATCAGTTTCTGTATCTTTATCTTCTATATCTGAGTTATTCGATATGGATAGTATATATATATATATATTTATTGGATAACAAGCGCAACTGATGCGATTCGAGACGCTGCGCTTGGCTGATTGATTCATGAATTCATCGCAAATGAATTGGGAAATGCACAAACATTCGTCAATGAATATGTTCTGTATATACTTGTGTATATACATATACAATCAATATCTATAAATTCCTTTGTATATATATATAATATATGTGTGATATATATACAATCATGAAAATCATGAATAGAATAATGCAGTTACAGTTAGATGGGAGTGAGGTTTGTTTGTTTAATAATGTTAATTTATTTATAGTTTATTGTTTATATATATAATTTCTTAATTGATCTACTTTTATCGCTTCGAATACATGAATAAAAAGTGTATTATTGATTTATTGATGCAAGTGCGGTGTAATATTGTGATATTGCAGCTGGAAATTAAATGAAACTGGAAACGAAACTTAAAGTTGTGCCAATTCACAGAGGCGCGAGTGCGAGAATGTGTCACATTACGTATACGCCGCGTGAACTCGTGTGGAAATTTGAATACATAATTGAATATTATAATTAAATATTATTATTATTATAAAACAAATTGAAACAAAAGTTGTGTTGTAAATGTAAGAAATATTATTATTGTTATAATAATTAATAATAATAATAATAATAATTAATGCGGCTGAGTTGTTTGGTTTATGCAACCGCAATTCAAGTGCAACCTGCCGGGGCAACGTTTCAACTGGTTGCAAGATTCATCAGCGGATTCAGCTAATCGAATAATTTAGATCAAGTTGCAAGCGTTCTCCCTAGCAATTTATCCGTTGATCAGTTGATCAATTCCACAAATGAAATCGTTCTTCAAATTGAAAATATCAAATTCAATCAACTTGGCGCCTAATTTCAATTAATAATAATTTTCAAAATATAAAAATATTTATATAATAATTAATTTAAATAATACTATATATATATATGTATATATATAAATTTTATTTTTGGATATCTGGATACATGCTCAGATACTTTCATAGTTGGGTTTGGGATACGCAACTCGACAGCGTGAGAACAACTTTCGGATTTGGCTATAAGTACCAGTTCTATGGGTCAGCCATAAAATTATTCCCCCACCCGTCGCCGTCCCCGTCTAACAGTTTGGACTATAATTGTGAACCCGAAATGTTCAGTTAGCCGAGCATTATCGTAACTCTGCCAAGACGCATTCCGTGCAAAGTGCGCATCATTTAATTAGGTTTATTACGCAAAACAATTGTATATTCAATAATTGAATTATTTTATTTTTATTTCAAATTATTATTATCACACACACACACACACACATGCACAATTTGTATAATTCACATTTCATAATTATTTATTAATAATTTTTTGTTTATTGTTGAAAGAATTTAAAATGCAAGATTAATTCAAAATATTTAAGAAAATAAGAAATGAATCAAAGGAATTAAATAATTAAAATTAAATTAAATTAAATCAAGTATACAAAATCGTATAATTATAATATTTATTATAATTTCTTCTTTTGCTTTTCTATATTTAGTTTGATTTATTTTCTTACAAAATTTAAATATTCATGTTTATTATTAAAAATAAAATTCAAATAATGTTTATAATTATTTTGAAACTTGTCAAATAAAATTTCAGTTATTAATTATTATTATTATTATTTTTTGTTTGTTTATGAACTTTAAGTTTTCATAAGCGATTGACGCGTGCTGTATCTATACCCTGCTTAATCCATAAATACTTCAGATAATCGATTAATTTATGATACCCAGGCGTTATACTTAGACTTAATAATGCTTCACATTCAGCATGATTCATCAACTATTCACGGTTCACTATTCACGATTCACAACTCAAAGGCAACAGAATCGAATCGTTTAATGATTTTTACAACTTCAAAGTTAACAAATTGTTTATTTATTTATTTATCAATTTATTTAGAAAAATAAACACACTTGCGGTTAGTTTCAAGTTAATAATACTATATGTACAATATATTGATAGATACACTGAGAGAATTCTTGTGGGAGTTGGAAAAAGTTGAATGTGCTCATGGAAATAAATAAATAAATATTTATAATTAAATTTAAACTTTCAATTTAACATTTAGACTGCAAAAAACGTATTTGATTTCCATTAAATTTCATATTTAATTTAAGTTGTCAATAAATTAAGATTAGTTAAAAATATTTGATTATTATAATATTATTATAAAATAATAATGTTACATTATTTAATAATAACTAAAATTTATTACTTTTTTTAATAAATAAATTAAATAAATTAATTTAAGCACCTTTCAAATTAACGAATATTTTACAATAATTTCACCAAACTGTGAGTTTCCGAATCTTTTACACAGAAATCCAACAGAGGGCGCTATACAGTGCAATGAACTCATCAACAGAGGGCGCCACCATAGAATAAACGGGTCTAGACAAAATATAATTAAAAAGAAAAGAAATTTTCTTGGCAAATTTAATTCATTTATTTGTTAAGTGAAAATGCAACAGAAAGACGCACATACAACTACATATAATATAAGTGTATCATATACATATACATACATACATACATACATACATATCTGTATATTAATTGTATGTACATATATGTATATCTATTTTATTTAATTATCTGTGTTTTGAACTAATTTAACAATTTATCAAATTGAGCTAAAAATTGTGATTTCTATTTATTTAGATAGTTTCTCTCGTTGTCTCGCTCGCTCCTTCTCTGTGTCTCTGTTGCTCTCTCTGTCGCTGCACGGGAATCTCGAGAATCTCTAGACCTGCAGGGTGGAGAAGAAGGAGACGACGGCGCTGTCGGTGGGCAGGCACTGGCCGAAGGCCTCGATGAGCAATGGCTCGGCGGCAACGGTGGCCATGAAGTCATCAAGGGAAACCTGCAAGGACGAAGGACAATGGATGAATGCATCGAGGATATTGAGTACAGGGTTAGCATCGACCTTGCCATCCTTATCGACATCGAATTTCTTGAGTACGATCTCGACAAGATCCTTGACGCCCTCGTCGGGATCCTCGTCCTGCGGCTGTTTAATGAGGCAGTTGCGCAACAGGGTGAACATCTCGTCCTTCGTGATGAATCCATCGGTATTGAGATCGTAAACTCGAAAACAAAATGCAGCTCGCTCCGCCGGGGTGCCACGCAGAAATGTGGATAAACCAATCAGCCAACCCTCGAGACGCAGCGGCAAACCCTCGTGCGCCTTGTCCCAGCTGCAGAAGATGCGCTCCATCAGTATCTCCTCGGTGACAATATCGAAGGTGCTGTGCAGCAGCTCCCGGAACACGATGCGGTCAATGCCCTGTGAATGAATGTTGAAGCGATTACAAGAATTCCATGTGACTTCCATGAAACTCATCAAACGCACCTCGACCGCGGCATGCGGCTTTGCTATCGCCGCACTGGAGGAGCTCGAGGCGAGCGTCTTGGCCGCGTACTGGCAATTGGAGACGAGCTTCCGATAGATTCGGCACAAGGCATCCAGCTCATCCCTTCGAGCGCATCATCAGGGAATTAATTAATATTTATTAAACATATTCTCATTGTAATTAACAATCAAAAATAATAATAAAATAATTCAGTCAAATTATTATTAATTTATTTTAAGTGAATTTTTCCATTATTAAATGAATTAAATTTAATAATACTTAAAACGAATATTCGCATAAAAAATAATTCATAAATATAAAAAAGTTATCCAGTTTTAATTGTAAATTGATTTTAAAATTGTATTTTATTTTTTATTGTTTTTTTAATATTTCTGCGTAATTTAATTGTAATTATAATTTAATAAACATAATGACAATAACAATACAAATAATAAAATTTTTAAATTAATACAGCAAAATTAAAAATGAAATGAAAAAACTAAAATAAAAATGATTTAAAATTTTTTATTTTCAAAAGCAAATTCCAATACAAAAAAATTGAAATATTTACGCTTGATTAATGAAAATAATATAATTAATTGTAAATTTAATTAAATAAATAAAACGTACACAATTTTACACAATGTTGCGTTGTTTATTTTGTTTTATTGTAATTGCATTTTTAAATATAAATTTTTATTTAAAATTGGAATTGTTTTTGTTTTTAACAATTAACAAAATAACAAAACAAAATAATATAAAATACAAAATACAAAACTCACTTGGTGAATCGCGTCTTTTTGCGTAGATTATCCAATAGTTTGGGATTAATTTTGCCGCTTAGCTCGTCCATTTTCCTTTGGCGCTGCTGGCGCTTGTTCTGCTGGTTACACGCTGCGCCCTTCGACTGGTTGCTCGAGTTTCGTTTGCCGCTGGCGAGGAATACGGATACCGTTTTTAATATGGTTTTGCTTGCATGCAGCGCAGATCTGCCGCTGCCACCGCCACCGCCACCACCTCCACCACCGCCACCTCCACCACCACCCGCTCCATTTGTTGGCTGTACGCCATTTGTTACCCCTGCTCCGCCGCCACCTCCACCTCCACCTCCACCTGCACCGGCACCTCCAGCTCCACCTCCAGCTCCATTCTCGCGTTTGCTTGTCGGTGTTGGGGAACGACCCGACTTGCCTGCCAAGCAATTTACCAGCACATATGTATCATTAGGGCCCAATGTTGCGGGGTGTTATATAGCACACATACACACACACACACATATGCATACATACACATGCATACATACATGCGCACATAAGTGCGCCCCATTCGATGATACACTTTCATTGGGCACACATCGAACACACAAGAAACAAAGAACAAATTGTATATACAACACACACATGCATACATGCAATACATTATATTATATATTGTACATATGTTTATATATATATAATCACGATTGGAACAATAAAGCTCTAAAAGATCGGTTATTTATCTAAATTAAATAAATGATTTGAAATTCGTTAAACAGGAAATAAAACGAAAAACTAAAAAATAAATTATGTATAATTAATTAAATTATTCTCATCTATGTATATTTGTATGCGTGTATGTATGTGTTACCCATTTACCATGTACATATGCATATGTGTATGTATGTACAATATGTACTGTTATTGTATGTACAGTTTGTCTCAAAAATTTGTTTGGATTTTTTCACCACTTTTAAATTTAGAATTTGTTTTATTATTTTTCTTTAAAACTTTAATTAATATATTTATATTTTTTGTTTGTTAATGTTATGTATTATTTTTGTATTATTTTTATTTTTCATAGAAAAAATATAATGATTAAATGAAAAAAAGAAACAAAATTAAAATTGACTTTTTGCAAAACATTTTTAATTATTCTAATTTATATTATTATTTAATTACAAAAATAAAAATAATTATTATTATATTGTTTTTTCTTTGCAAGTCAATTAGTAGAATGTGCGCATATTAGGGTATATAATATTCGGCAATCGGCAGAAACTTTCTTTTGCTCTGCAGTTTGTACTTCATGTGTCAAAGTCAAATCAATCCATGTCGGTCGACGCCATCGACACCCACTGCCCATCCCCCTCCTGCCACACCACACACACACACACACACTCCCCTTCTCTCACACTCTCTCTCTCTCTCTAAATATTTTTTCTCTTTCTTTTTGGACAGCTGACAGTTTGGGGGCAGACGCCCTGGAAAAGGACAATATGCAAATAAATTGCCACCAAAATGGATAATAAACTTCGAATTTAGCTCATAAATTGTTTATGCAGTGCAAATGCACTGAGAGAAATTTCGCATGCAGTTACACTTGACATACAATTATCAGAATATATTATGTTAAGATCCAAAGTTGACATGAAACTATTTAAAAACTTTTTTTAAAATATATTTCACAAAAACTAATTTAAAAAAAATCATTTCGAATAAAATCCGTTTAAAATAAATAAAATATTTGATTAAATTGTGTATTTTATTACAAGTATAAACATTAAAATCAGATTGTTTAAACTGCTAAATATTTAACCATAAATATATTTTAAAATACATTTAAGAACTCTTGGAAAAAAGTTAAACGAACTGAAAAGTTTTTGATTTTTCAACAATTTCCTCTAACCAAATGGAAGAATTCCAATGTGAATTTATTTGTATAACTTATTTTAACTTTAATTCATGCATTTTATGTAACTTAAGTGAAGTGAATGTGGTATTTTTTTACAGTGTACGCATAAACCGAAACATGGGCAAATGCATTATTGTTTTGCTTTCTCATGATGAAACTTTAATGTACAATTCTTTGGCAATTGCAAGTCATTTGATGGCTCAAACCATACACACATACACACATGCATACGTACATACACATATGTGTCTAGGCATATATTGTACATATGTGTACGTATGTATGGTATGTATGTATGTATGTATGTATGGTATATATTGGCCAGACATCCCGTCGAGCACTACCCGTACCCATAATTTAGATACTTTTGGTTTTTTTTGTTTGTTTTGCCGTTTATTGTCGGCTTCCGGATAGACACTATAACAATACCCTATAGCTAGCAAGGCACTTGCTAAAGGGTATCATCAACTATTCGTATACATATACTAAAATAAAACTTTTCTAAATAAATAATTAATATTACAATTCAGATTTCTGTGCACTTTAAATGTAACTAATTGTATAGGATGACCATGGTATACCCTGTAAAATTTCCACCTTCGGGTTCAACATTAGATATACCATATACAATAGTTTTAATTAATTGAATACCATAATATACCTTATTATTAAAAACAAATCAAATAAAACGCGCAGGGTATTTTCTAGTCGATCATAAATATTTATTCTATAAAATGGAAAAGTTTATCGTGCGAATAGGCGGATTTTTCTAGATGCGAATATGCGGATGTGCGGATGTGTGTCTTCACCTGTGCGGCGCCTATGAGTACGCCACAAAAGGGGGCGGGCCAAGGTGGGGCGTGGCTCGCACTGGGCTCAGTTGGTTTGTTGATTTACCGTTGCCCCAACAACAACAACAGGGAGAGAGAGAGAGAGACAGAGAGACAGAGAGAGAGAGAGAGAGAGAGAGAGAGAGACAGAGAGAGGGGGTGCCACACATACATGTTTAATTCAAGTACTTTCCAAACACACACACACACACGCACATACTTATGTACATACATCACATATTGAATGTGTGTGTGTGTGTGTGTATGTGTGTGTGTGTGGGTGTGTTGGGCTTCGCTAGTTTATTCGTTTCGTCGTTTCGGTGCCACACAACTTGACAGACAGGACATCAGTTCGCACTGTCCGTCGACTCCTGGCAATGGAACATAACAATTGCCACAAGGATATTCAAGGATCCGATCCGATTGTTGTTATTATTGTTTTCTGTATTACGTTGTGGTATCTTTCGTTTAATTGAAAAATGCAACAAGGATCCTTCAGGTTGAGTCGCAAGTGTGGACACTTTTTTTAAATTAATTTTTGTTTATTTAATTAAATTTATTTTTGATTTAGTTTAAATATACTTATTTTATACTTTTTAAAATATCTTCACAAACACAACAAAATCTTCGAAATATTAATATTTTATAATTTATAATTGTTTTGTTTTAGTAATATTTTTATTTATTTCAAGGCAATTTTAATTATACAATTAATAACTTTCGTTTATTTATTTATAATTTGGAAATATAATTATTTTATAATTTATAATTGTTTTGTTTTAATAATATTTTTATTTATTTCGAGGCAATTTTAATTATATAATTAATAACTTTCGTTTATTTATTTATAATTTGGAAATATAATTATTTTATAATTTATAATTGTTTTGTTTTAATTAAATTTTTATTTATTTCGAGGCAATTTCAATTATATAATTAATAACTTTCGTTTATTTATTTATAAATTGAGTTTATTTTCTTTTTGTTTTCTCTAAAATTATGTATTTTTTTCATAATTTAAAAATTAGGTTTTTGATTTAAAAAGAGTAGCAATAAATAAATAAAATAAATAATTAAGTATTTAATTTGAATAATAATAATAAATATATAAAAAAAATAATATATTGTACAATAATACTCATTTGTAATAAATTATTTATTATGCTTAGTTTAAATTATAATTGATTTTTTTTATTAATAAATTAGTAAAAACTTTTCATTTAAGTTTATATGTTTATATTTATTTTTTATTTTATTTTTCTTACAATTTATTAATTTTTGTTTGATATTATTTCATTTATGTTTTATTAAGCAATAACCGTTAAAATAAATTAATTTTTATTGCTTTCGTGTTCTTTTGGATTATTTGATTTATTGGTAAATAAATAAATACTTTTCTTATTAAATTTATTATCATTTTTATTGCAATTGCTTTATTATTTATAACTTTTGTTAGTTGACTTAATGTTTGTCGAATTTTTATATTTATTTAATTTATAATTAAAATTGAATTGATAACATTTTTATCTTATTTAATTTATTTATTTTTTAAATTTAGTTTTATCGACCTTTTCATTCTTTTCACTTGTTGATTATTTTTGATTTTTGATAATTTATTGAGGTCCATTTGATTTTTTGTTTTTTTTTTTTTTGATTTTCTTTATTTAGTTTTAGTTTTTGGCTTGTTTTTTGTGTTTTAGCTGATTTTTCAATTACTGTATACGGTATATGGTATATGATATTTGATCTGAAGAAGTTGTTACCCATATTTGGAGCTCCTGTTGCTGCTGCTGATTTGATTGTTGTTGAAAAACTTGAAAACAAATTCGAATCCCCAGGCGCTGCGCTGGCAAAACAATGCCAAAAACTTCTTGGCCCAATCAACAAACTCAAGTTTCCAAGGCGAACCAGAGAAATGTGTTGACAAACCGTCGACAATGTCGGTTAGCATAGGTAAGGCTCCAAAAATAGTCCCATTTGTCCCTGTCATGCC
>JBAMCR010000178.1:0-44417 GCA_037075045.1 Mulgravea parasiatica | reverse complement strand
CACACACACACACACACACACACACACACACACACACACACACACACACACACACACACACACACACACACAAACATGCCCACAATAATAATAATGGTATTTTTCTGCCTCAGTGCGCGCATGCTAAACAGAGAGAGTTAGTACGTGTGTGTGTGTGAGAGAGAGAGAGAGCATCAGCAGCAAGAGCAAGTGCATAGCTAAAGCAAAAACTAAAGAAGACAGAAGACGCGTGCGAGCGAGAAAGCGAAGCGCAACAGTCAACGACGGCGACGACGGCGACAATGACGACGACAAACATCGTGAAAATCAAATGAAAAACGCCAAAAAAATTGATTTAAAGTGAATTTGTGTGTGTATGTGTACATAAGTGTGTGTGTGTGTGTGTGTGCCTGTGTGTATTTGTGTTTGTGTTTCGGTGTTGTTTCAGTGTTTATATGCTTCTGCATTGCGAGAGCGAGAACGCGAATGTTGCGACGACCGGTTGCAAGTACAGCCAAATGCCACAGAGCAAGACAGCGGCTATTTGTAAAAGAAGGCGGGGCCAACAGAATACTGGGAAATTTTCATGGTACATTTGTGTTTTTCTTCTTCTTCCTTTTCTTCTATGTTTTGTTTTTGGTTTTGGCTTTGGCTTTGGTTTTTCTTCTCCATTTGCGCTTGAAAGCGCCTCACAATTATTATTATGGCGAGTTTGGAGCAGAGGGACGCGACGCCACTGCCGCTGCCGCTGCCGCTGCCGCTGCCACTGCTGCTGCCACAGCGCTGCCAAACTGCCAACATTTTATTGATTGTTTTATGCGATTATAATGTAATAATGTCTTAAATATGCAACGGGCTGGGCACAAAGTTTTCCTGCTGCTGCCGCTGCTGCTGGCGCTGCTGCTTGGTAACTGTACACTGCGCAGCTGCGACTTTTACGTCTTTTAAATGAATTATGCACACACACACACACACACACACACACACACTCGCGCATTTATTTATATATGTATATATATAATAATATATGTATGTATATGTGTACATGTCTATATGGGGTTGGCCGGGGAATGGTAAGAAACCAATTGGCATAGGACAGGGGGAAGAAAGTAAGAGAGAGAGACAGATAGATAGAGAAAGAGACAGAGAGAGGGAGAGAGCGAGCGAGAGAGGGAGTGTAAATAAAAATTACCGCCCTCGTTGACCATTTGCTGTGCAGCACCCTCCACGCGTACTGACTCGTAAGTCTAACAGTCTTGTGATTGGCAAAAAAAAAACAAAAAACAAAAAACAACAACAAAACAAAAGTAAACAAAACGAAACAAAACGAAAAAGAAAAAGAAAAATTAAAAGAAAAATAAAATATGTTTTTTTTGTTTTCTTTCGCAAGAACTACAGCTATTACTACTATTGTTTCCTTTTAGTTTTTTTCTTTTGTTTTCCAACCTCTACACCATAATCATCATCATCATCATTGCGAACATCATCATCGTTGTCGTTGTTTTTATCGGCACGCAAAAATCTATAAACGGGCAGCGGCCGCCGCACTCAACTCAATTCAATTAATTTTCACTTGATTTTTCCACACACAAACAAATTTTCATTTAATTTGCTGCGGGCTCTTTGGTGCTCTCTCTCTCTCTCTCTCTCTCTGTCTCTCCCTCTCTTTCTCGTTTCAACGTTTGTTTTCTCTATCTCTCTCTTTTTTTTCTCTCTCTCTCTTTATCTGTACTTAGTATGTATATACATACATTTGCTGCCGTTCCTTTTTCTTGGTCTTGCTTCTTTTTCTGCTTTTCTTCTTCTTTATTTTATCTGCTTATCGGTCGCCATTTTCTTTCGCTTGATTTTCTATTAGGTTTCTCGCTTGTCGCTGCTTGGGTCAAAGCTTTTGTCAGCTTTCTTTCTCCCCTTCCCCCTTCCCCCACACTATCATTCTCACTCTCATTGAGCCTATTCAACTTTTGGCAGTTGCTCTAATTCTCACTCTTTCACACAATCTTCCTGTCTCGCTTGATTTTATTATATTATTATTATTATTATTTTTATCATTATCATTAAGCATATTTACATATTATTATTATTATTATTATTATTATGATGTTTATCATTAATTCATTTGTTTCGCGTATTGTGCTTAAATTTGCATTTTCATTTTCATTTCCATTTTCGTTTGTCTCTACAGTTTTTCCCCATTTTTATTTTTATTTTAATTTTTATTTGTTTCAAATGATAAGCTTAATTAAAAATAAATCAAAAATATGAATCTTTTTTAATGACACTCGCATTTCATAATAATTCAACCTGAAACAATTAAATTTGTATTCCAACTGACGCCGATGTTCTCTACATTATATTAAATTATTTAAAAATAATATATTGTTTATTATATACAAAGATACACTATAAAAAAAAGGATAGATAATACGAATAAGAATGGAATTATGAAAATATCTAAAAGAAAACTGTATAATCTATTATTATTATTACCTAAATAAAAAGAATTATTTAAAAATGTTATAATTTGTTTATAAGTATATAAAAATAATCAAATTTATTTTTATTTAAGTTTATATGAGAAATAAATTATATTTTTAATTAGTGCTAAATTTATTTTATGATTGATTTCATTTTTATTTTACTTTGATTTTATTTGATTTTGTAGAATTTAAATACATTTTTTTAAAGTTTGGCTTGGTTAATCTTTAATTAAAAGCAATAGTTTGTAGGGATTAAATTTAGTTAATTCTTAACAAAATAAAATTAATGTAAACTAAATATTGAATTAAATTAAATTAATCAATTTTCAACAAATAAGACATATAAAAAAAACTGAGCAAAATAAATATTAAATTAAAGAGAAATACATTCTTAACAAAAGAGAAATTCCTATAAAAAATAAAATACAATAAATATTAATATTGAATTAAATGAAATAAGTAAATTCTCAAAATATTAGAAATTCAAAAAAAAAAAAAAAAAAATACAAAACAAGAAAGTAAAACAAATATCGATTAAATTAAATACATAAACTCTCCATGAAGAGGAATTCGTGAAAAAGTATTGTGCAATGAAAAAATCTGCAAAATAAATATTAAATCGTATGTTATAGTCTTTAGATAAAGTTTATTATAGTTATAGTCTTTAAAATTATTGCAAAATGCGCTTTTCACGAATAAATAAATTATGCATTTTATTGCATTAAATATTATTGAACAATGAATATAATCACAAAATTATCTATTATATTTTTTTTTATTATTTATTCATGAATATTGTTTGCAAATATAAAATGTCATGTTAAATAAAAAAAAATAATAATAACTAATAATAATAATATTAAATAATAATAAACGGTATAATAAACGGTTGCTGATAAGTAGTCGAAATATATTGGTCAAAATTAAAAACAAATTCGTTATTTAATTTTCAACTAGCCAGCTAGCCAAAATATATTTAAAATAATAATAATAATAAAATAATAATAATAATAATAATAATAATAATAATAATAATAATAAAAAAAATAATAATATTGGATGGATTAAATTATTGTTCTTAATGTGGTTCATTTGTATTTGACTTTTGTTTTGGACTTTGTTTGTGCTTATCGAATGGCGGCGACCAGATATCAATTATGTATTATTAAAAGCGCATTAAAAACAATAAAAAACAGCCATTGAGTAAACACAAACTAAATAAATGAATAATAAATAAAACAAAACAAAAAAACATATAATATAATTCAAAACACAAATCGAGCAGACAAAAGAATAAAAGCAAATCGAATTGGCTGCGGCGGGGGGAAAAGAACAAGTTTTAATCATTTTGTAAGCATTTAAAAAAAATCAAGTTCTGAGCGCGCTTATCAACGATGGATCCATATCAGGAACCATCCCCCAACTCCCCCTGCGCCTGCTCCTACTTTTAGTCCTACGCCTCCATCCACCACCTACACTTTCGCCTACACCTCCACCTCCACCTACACGTCCAACACGTTTGCCTCTTTCCCTCTTCGCCCCTTTGCCACTTGAGCAATCACCTCACACATCAATCGAATGGCTGTGATTTTTATTACACTTTATTATTATTTACCTACTGTTGACTAATTTGTTTTTAATTTGTGCTGATAAAATTTATGAATAAATAAAACGAAAGTCGAGCAAATAATGAAATTAATAAGTGACTAAATGCAATGCAGGTGAGAGGAGATTACGAAAGGAAGGGTCGATGGGCGGGTGGATGGGTGGATGGGTGGATGGGTGGGTTGTACATTTACTGTTTTGTTTTGTTTTTGTTGTGTTTTGTTTTGTTTTGCTTTGTTTACGGCTGATGAATAAAGCATAGACCGAAGATTAAACAACTAAATGATAAACATGCCACAATAATAATTATAATAACAAATAGCAAGCCAACCCGTCCAAATGGCGGGAGCTAATGACATTTGTTCGCCCGATTGATTTGTCAAATCAAAATTATTCGATTTTCGTCTTTTCATTTTCATTTTCATTTTCGATTTGGAATTGTTATACTCTACCAACCTACGGACCACTGCCTCGATATCGGAAAATGTTTCATGGGGACATGCATGCTAATATTCTCTGTTGTGCGGGAAAAACGGGAAAACGGGAAAACACCGGCTCATCAGACTACAATGGGACGCTACAATCGATTCTAAATAATATGGAATCCAATACAGTTACATGCTACAACATTTACAATTTTCAACAAATTTCAATACACTTGAATAATTTAAGCAAAAATTTTGTAAAATCAAATACGAGAATATTGAAAATTTTTTATAGATTTATACAAATGCATCGAACGAAAATTAAAGTTGTTGAAAACAATTTCAAAGATTTTATTCATAACTTCTGATATTACATAGTAGAGAGAGAGAGAGGGAAATAGAGAAAGAGAGAGAGAGAGAGAGAGAAAGTGAAAGGGAGAGAAGTAGAGTATATTTATGAAACAATATTGATTATGATAATTGCAAAACTTTCGACTTAAGACTATTGTCCATTGAAGACGGAAAATGGGTAACCCGCTCCTTATCCCCAATTCATAGTAAGTATTTTCTGATTCTATTTTCGGTATATAATTTTTCTTTGCATATACAGTCGAGTCTCGATAATCTGTCCCCCGCTAAATCAAAAACCTCTATAATTCGTGAAAATTCCTGTCCCCTTGAAAAAAACTAATTTTTTTGAACAAGTTCTAAATATTTTCAAATACTTTTTGGTCCGAGGTTTTTGTAATACGGTAGCACTTAGATGCCGCATCTAATTATTGAAGGGTGCTGGGTCATATGTACATACATATGTATATGAATGTATGTATGTTGTATGTATGTATGATTGTAGGTTTATATGTATGTATAGGAACGGTAATCAAAATCAAATTGGGCGTAAGTCAGCTATCATTGAGGTCTGTGGTCTGTTTGGGGTTTGGCTCGGTACAATTGGCCGAGGTAAAGATGTGGTAGGGGCAGGGAGAAGGTGTTGGGGCAGAGAGAAGGTGTAAGTGCAGGTGGAGAGTGTTGGGGTAGCTTAATGACTTTATTAGCTAAGCACAATTCATAAATGTGACAATGCCAGGCAGATAGTGCGCAGAAGACAGGGATGGGTTACGGGGGAGACTGAAAACAGGAGAGAGGGTACAGAAGACAGGAGACAGAAGACAGGAGACATGATTGGCAAGACTGGAGATAGGAGACATGTCCATTACGAGTGCTTAGTTCGAGTTTGAACAATCGAATGGACAGTCGATAACCAAAATTGAAAGTCAATATATGGAAAGTCGCACATACCAGAGTGTATGTGTACATACGTAAATGTATAGATCTGTAGGGGGAAGGGGTAGGGGTAAAGTGGATGACGGGGGTGGGGAGCAACGGGTGTGACACGTTTGTTGATTTGTTTTAGGCGATAAGCACTTAAATTAAGTCTTAATACGAAATGTGCCTCTTGTTGCACACGTGTCTCTGTCACATTTTGTATATCAACAGAGTGAGCGAGAGAGCGAAAGAGAGAGAGAGAGGGGGTGTATGTCGCCTGATGAAATGGACATTTAATTATTTGCCGTGATTACGCACACCCTCAAAAACACCAACACAACAGCGCAACATACATGTATTATATACCCATGGCACCCTAGCAAATGCTGCGTCCTACTACGTCGCGTCGCTTTATGTGGTTGTGTGTCAGGGGGGAGGGGAGAGGAGAGTGAGTAAAGCGGGCAGTGAGTAGCGGATAGCGGGTAGCGGGTAATGGATTGTGGTCTGGCAGCATCATATTCCAATTATTTATCTTATCAGCGTATCAAACAGTTTTGATTCTCATGTTAATAGCTGAATAACCGCCACCCGCCCCAAATGAAAGCCCAAACTCAATTCCAATTTCAAATTCAACTCCAGAATTGTGAATTATAAACCCTGATTCTTGGCCTGCACTCCTTTTGACAGTTGACAGTTGTTGGTTGCATTGATAGAGAGAGAGAGCGAGAGAGAGAGAGAGAGAGAGACAGAGAGCTTCTCTCCTGGCGTCTATCGCCAACTGCATCGCATTGTATCTTTTTGTATCTGCAACTTTTATCTTTTTCCATTATGAAAATATTTATCTTTCCCAGCAGCGAACGGGCGGAAATTTGAGCCACCCCACCTCCCCCCATCTTAAATTATATACCTCCCTTTCTCTGTGGTGTGTGTGCGTGTGTGTGTGTATTGGGTGATGTGTGTGTGTGTGCGCAACGCTTGTCAAATTAATGAGATTTAGTGTTATGATTTTTGATCGATCGACTGAGTTAAGAATTCGGTCATAAATGGGGCTAAGCGGAAGACAAAGTCCCAAAAAAAGCCAAAAAAAATAAATAAAAAAAAATAGTGAAATAAAACTAAAAACTACGAAATATCGAAAATTATCTGAATGTTAATTTCCCATAATACATATTCAAAAGTTTTTTAATTTGATTATCAAAAAGTTTAATTACATTTACGATAAGCATTAAAAACGAATATATTTGTGATAGAGAGCGAGAGAGAGGAAGAGAAAGTAAAAGAGAGAGATATAGAGAGAGAGAGAGAGGATGGGAAAAGATATAGAGAGTTTAGTATTTGGCAGGATTTTTGTTGCAAAAAAAATTCTTTAAATTCTTTTATAATATTAATTTATATCTTCATAAGCGAACGTTTTATTATTATTTTTTCAGTTATAGAGAAAGAGAGAGATAGAGAGAGAGAGTGTGTGTGTGTGAAAGGGATAGGCAAATAAAGGCATTCGGATGGCAGTATCTTTGCGAAATGGAAGGCATAGAAATGAATGAAAATAGATTTCTCGATAGCTGAACAAGTAACAAAAGTGAGAAGGATACAAATACTACTACATATAGTATGTTAGAGCGAGAGGGAGAGAGCGAGCGAGAAAGAGAGAAGATAGATAGATTCAGAAACAAAACTTAATGCTCGGCTAATGATGCATCTGTTGGCCCAATCGCCCAGAACTAATCAGTATTTAGCCCTTTTAGCCCGGTTGAAACCTTTGGCTCAACGCGTTCACATGCCTCCCATTAATAGCCAAAGGGGTGGAAAGGGGAGTGGTATGGGCGGGGGCGGGGGCAGGGGTGGGTTCATTTGTAAATATGCAAATACATATGTTAAATAGATGACCTCTTATTGTATTGTCAGCGTAAGCAAAAGACAATCATAACACAAGTGTAAAATTTGCCATTTATTTGAAAACGAAGACGTTGTGTCGAGGGGAAAGAGTGGGGGTTAGAGTTAGGTGTTAGCTGGCAGGTGGGGTGGGTGGGGTAGGTGGTAGGTGGTAGATGGTGGAGACGCTTCGAGGGGTGCCAGCAACTCAAATCGACTTCTAAAAGCAGCAAAATCAGCAAAAAATTTGCATTTCAATAAACGATTATCGTAACTTTACGTACGGTTTTTGGTTACGGTTTACGGTTTACGGCGTTTTTCAGCTTTTTCTTTTGTGGACCCTCTTCACCACCGCTGCCACCCCTGCGCACCCCTCCTCAGTAGTCATATACATATACGTTTAGGGGTCGCAAAAAGGTTGCCCCATAGGCAAAAAAAAAATAAAAACAAAAAAGAAAAGCATAATGTTAGGATCGTTTTGTGAGTGTGTGTGTGTGTGTGTGTGAGTGGGTGGGTAGAATCGAGTTGGGCGGGGTGTGTGTATGTGTGTGTGGATTGGTTTTGTTGCGTCGGTTTACGACAGTCAACGGGCAAATTGTCGTTGTAAAAGTCAAATGTGGAAAATTTATTTTATATTTTAGGCTTTTAAATTAAATAAAGTTTTTGTCGCCGTCGTTTTATTTGCATTGACATTTTGTCACCTTTGCCGTGCCCCGCCGAAACATAATACTCCCCCCTTTGGGCTACAAATAAAAAGCTGCTAGAAATTTCCACTCACGTTTCGAAAATTCCCCTACCATTTGTGCCAATATTTCTCCTTTGCATTCTCTCTCATTCACTCTCTTTCTCTCCCTTTCGCTCTCTTTCTTTGTGTATGTGTATGTTTATTGTTTAGGCCTTTTAACATACAGTCGAGTTGCGGGGCGCAACGGACAGCTAGGGTGGAGGGGGCATTCCGGCTGCAATATTCAAGGATTCAAAAGGCATCAACACAAATCACAAAACTCACGTACAGCGCTTAAATATGGCGCTCGTTTCATGTCCTGTCCGTGTCCGGCCAAGCAGAAAAATCGCAATAATAATAACGGCAACAGCAACAGCAAAAGAAACACAAGAATAAAGCAAAAGAGTCAAAGAGAGAGCGGAGAGAGTGGGAGAGAGTGGAAAGGGGGGAATGGAACGTTCTGTCCATTCAGCATGCAAACGCAATTTGATAACGAGCGAACGTATTAATATCATTGAGCCCCATTATTTCCGTTTGAAAATCCCCAGCCCCAAACTCCTTGCAGGACTCTCCGGCATCATCGAAGTATATACGAGTATATCCGTTTCCCCCGTAATTTTTATATAGAAGGGAAAAATTATGTCCTCTTTGGGGAAGGGAACATTACAGGACACGTTGGCGGCAGGATACACTTGGCATTGTTTTATATTTTATATATAATCTGATTCTAAATTAAATACGATACTTGTATTACAAACAAATGAAGAACGCGAAAAGCAGATAGAGAATGAAAGAGAGAAGAAACGAAAGAGAGAGAGAGAGAACGATAGAGAGAGAGTATTGGTGATTGAATGGCATCTTTTGCATGTAATCAGTTTGAGTTGGCGCATCCTTCCAATTGAGTTGAGTGGAGTTGCAAAGATATCTTGCAACATTACATGCCACATTGTCCGTGGCAGATGCGAATGGCAGTACGTCAAAGAATTTTCGTAGCCAAAAGAGAAGAGAATTGGAGCACAGTTGCAGTTGCAGTTGCAGTTGCAATTGGAGCTGGACTTATCGTTGCCAGTGCACAACATATTGCCACAATTCGTTGCCGCTTCCCAACGCTTCATGCTCCATGCCCCACACCCAGCGCCCATCGTATTGGCAATTGTGATTGATGGCCAATAAATTTGTACAGTTATCCAGTGGACATGGAAGTGGCAATGGACCGGACCATGGGGCGAACGGGAGGGGTAACGCGCGCCTGAGCTTATTAAATAAATCACAACCAAACAACGAAAAATCTGAAGAGTCCAGGGAACGGGTTGGGGGGTTGGGAGGGGGGGGAGAGAGAGTTAACTGGAATTGGAATGCGTGGAGTGGAGTGGAGCGTTCCATAAATTCATGTGCCCAATTATCTGATTTGTCTACGCATCCGTTTGCCACATAACGGAAATGTGAGACGAGCCAACTGATAGAGCAGCCCAATTGATCCCAACGATCCTCGATGTACCCCTTAATAATGATTATTATGGGGTATATCAGACCAAAGACACAGCAGCAGAAATCAACATACTCAAAAAGTATCTTTTGTAGCTTTATTTTCATTTTTGCAATTTATTTATTTAACATACAAAGTACAATAGCTTGACATTTTCCACATGGGCGAACTCATTTTCCAATGAAAAAAAAAGAACTTGGAGGAAATGCATGAGAATTTTCAGGTGTTTGCTGAACAACATTTTCATTTTTTATCCTTTTCAAAAGGATATTCATCAGATTCTGCATATGCAGATTTTGAAAAAGTCGCAAAAAAAAGAGAAAATATCTTTTTCAGCAGGAAATTATTATAAAAAATTTATCTGATCAGTTTGAAATTAAAATGGATCTTAGGCAGTATATTTTTTATACCCAATTTGACTACAGGATGTCTGCTAGTCGAGCATGGTCGATGGGAAATAATATTACTGAGTTACTTGATTGGTTGGCATTTCAATTCAATTCAGTTGCATTTAAGTTCAGAGTTTGTCCCTGTCTCCTGGGACCGATCCCCCCGGCAAGACATATGTATGTAGGTGGTGGGAAGGAGGGGGGCAAGGGAAAGGGTAGAGGATATATCTCAGTGCTGAACAATGCTTGTTCTCTATACATCTCCAGCTCGAGGAGATTCGCTGCAGCTCTGCTATCAGCGTCTGCGTCTTATCAATGGAAATGCCAACAAAGCATAAAATATGTATGTATGTATGTATGTATGTATGTATGTATGTATGTGTATGTATACAGGAGGGGGTTAAGCAGGGGTGATGTGATATGAATTCAACAACAATCTCTGTAAGCGCAACCCGATTCGCCCCCTTGTCTACTGCCTCTTGCCACTTGCCACTTGCCTCTGGCCTATGGACCGTTGCCACTCGCTTCACGTTTCTTGTTTTTCGCCTAACCCGCCTAGAGACTGGCGTCTCGCTTCTCCCGTCTCCCGTCTTGCGTCTCGCTTGTCGCTTGTCGCTTCTCGGTTTCTGACAAGCGGCCGCCTTCAATAATAATTTGTCCATGACTAATTGGATTTATTGGAATCGAATTTATTATGTTCTGCTTATTTAATATTAAATTTATGCGCTGTTTATTTTGTCTTTAGACATTTTTGCCTCACGATTCGCTTTGCCGCATTTCGTACGCTCGCCGGCGGGTGTAGGCAGGGGGCGAGGGAGGGGGGAGGGAGACCAGACAGCAGCTAGAATACATATAACATATACCAGTGTGCGATTAAACGAATAAACAAATTATTGTCAAACTGTTCACTTATGCATTAAAATTAATCAAATGCGTTGCCATTTTGAAGAGCGTTTCCTGTAGATATTTTAATAATAATATTAAACAATTCTTAAAAAATAAATAAATAAATAAGTTTATTGTGCTATTAAGCTCTGTCTTTTGGGATAGAATCAAGAATCAAGAATCAAGTTTGATTAACTGCGATAAAGTTGTTATTTTATTGGGTAAATCCCTGTTGGCCATAATGATCTATTGGCTTATTTAGATATGATTTAGTTGCCGTTTAGGGCCTAATGGTGGCTCACCAGCCAGCATAGCACCCTTTACCTATCTACATACATCCATATACCCTCTTAGTTTGATTTCATAAAGGGTATGCATGCATTATGCACACATACACACACACATATATATATATAGACTATATATTCTTGAATATGATTCGATATGGTTAACAGTCTTGACTCCTCGTACTTCTTTGATTTCATCGTTATCTATTTTTGATTACAGGGTATCTGCGAAACGAGCATTGCCGACAGTGTAGTAAGGCTTTGTTGCAAACACCTGCCAGTGTCTAGGCGGAGTATTGTGGCCAGAGTGTTTGCCCATGTTGCAGGCTGTTTAAGCCTCCATCTCCATCTCCAGCTCCAGCTCCTGCTCCTGCTCCAACTTCAGCTCCTGCTCCAACTCCAGCTACAGCTAGCGCCTGGCTGAAGGATATGGGCCGAGTAACGAGCTCAGAGGCGTCGCTAATGACCCTAATAAACAGTTTTGTGGGCGCTACGCATACTAATGAGCATCCGGTACATAGCGGCAGTTACAGCAGCACCGCACCAACAACAACAACAACAACAACACCAACAGCAACAACAACAACAATGGAAACAGGAGCAGGAACAGGAATAAAAACAACAACAACAACAATGCAAAATATGTTACAAAGTGCAGGACGTCAACACCTTGCACAGCTCTCTCTATTACTCTCTTTCTCCTTTTCTCTCTCTCTCTCTCTCTCGCTCTCGCTCTCTCTTGTTCTCTTGTTCCCTTTCTCTTTGCCTTTGTCTTTTAGCTATTGCCCATGTCTTTTAAAAGGACTTTGGCTGTGGCCGGGCATATGCCCCGTTGTCCTTGCCACATTTTGTGGCAAGAAGCACATAATGAGCAATCCATCTGCAAAACACCCGCACGTAGTTTAGTGAAATTTGTTGATTTACATGACTTGAGGTATGGAAAAGCAAAAACCCAAAACCCAAAAGCCGAGGCCCAATGCATCCCCTGGTTCGGTATGTGGCATGTGGCATGTGGCATGTGTGAGTCGTCCTTGTAGCTTAATAAATTGTTTGCCATTAATAACAATAAAAATAGATAATCTCCGTATAACAAATTAATGATGTGCGCACCAAAAAATACAGAGAGTAAACGATACAGACAGAGAGAGAAAGAGAGACAGAGAGAGAGAGAGAGAGAGAGAGAGCCAGCGAAAGAGAGAGAGATGAATTTTGAAGAGCGACAGGATGCTAGGGCAGGTTGGCAGATATGAAAACTTTACTCAGTTATTACACTAGCCAACAAAAATTTATTTTAATTCGTAGGAAATTTTGAAATAAAGAATATTTACATTCTTTTTATTATTAAATTTTAATTTATAGTTTTGTTATAATTTTTCAATAAAATGCCACATATTTTATTTATTTATTTATTTGTTTAAACTTTGTTAAAGTTTTAAGTATTCAATTTTTATTATTTTTATTAATTTTCTTTGGAATTTTAATTTTTAAGCAAAAAGAATTCTTATGTGACATCTTTGATAAAAGTTCATGCAACGAGTACTCACTGTAGCTGTAATACTATAATTTTTGTATGCGAAAAACAATATTATTAACTAGAAATTCAACTGAAAAACAAAAACTCCACAATGAAACAATTCAATCAAATAATTTGTAATTTAAATTAAAATTAAATTAAATATTAGCCATAATATTAATTGGATTAATTATTTCAAAAATAAAATTATTTGGAATTTATTTTTAAATTCTTTTGAATATTTATATTTTATTTATTTTTATTGAATTTATTGTTTAAAATAAATATGTGAAATATGTGTAAATACCCCGAAGAAAATGTTTTAAAATATAATATTTAATGAAGTGTTTGATATTTTAGTAAATAGCGTTTAAAATGTTGTTGTTAAGTGTTTTATTTGTTGTTGCTGTGGATGTTGTTGTTGTTGTTGCTGCTTTTGTTGTTGTTGTGGGCTAATATTTAGCACTGGCCGCCGGGTGGTTGCGTATGTAGCTGCTCGCCCTGTGGCCAAAGTCAAAAGTCGCGCCAAGCTCTGCGCCGGGATATGTTTTGTGTGGACGTGCCACTTGCCACTTGCCACTTGCCACAGCAACAACTCCCCCGGGACCCATGTAGTTGAGTACGGATTTGAAGTAAATTAAAAGTCACTCATACCCAGGAAAACAAGCGCGAGCGGGAGCAACAAGGGTCGCAGCGTAGTCGCCGCATGTCCCTTTTCCCTTCCCTTCTCTTCCCTTTCCTTTCCTTCCCCTCGACTCTTAAGTCTCATGTCCTGCAACCGGCTCTGATCCCTGGGACGCACTTGAGTTCATTATTATGATATTTGGTGTCAGCGCCATCGCCATCGCCATCGTCATCGCCCGCTCTTCAGCTAACTCAGACCATCCTGTTTTGGCCACTGTGGGCGTGGCAGCGTTTGGGCAAAAACTCAATTATAACAATATGCTCAGATTTTCATCCCATAAAGGTTTTCACGTTGATTTTGCTTTTCTTTTTTTTTTTTCCTTTGGTTTGTTTGTTTATTTGTTTTTTGTGTGTGTGTGTGTGTGTGTGTGTGTGTGTGTGTTTTTGTCGGTTTTCTGCATTTGTATGTGTGTGTGTGTGTATTTTGTTTTTTTTTTTGTTTTTCAATTTCAATTTGTTTGAGCTACCTGCGGTACGGGCTTGAACCGCAGACACAATGCAGCGGATGAGGCAGGCCATAAAAAAGTCGATCCCAATGATCATAAACTACTCGTTGGTCATAACTATGAGCTAATAAGCCGACGCTTTGGCTCATTTGAAACTCTTTGAAATTAAGTATAACAAAATCAAATACGAAATCAAAACAAAGAAAGTGGAGCAATCTATGACGTTACTAACTCCGATTCCAATTCCAATTCCAATTTGAATACCAATTCAAATTCTATCTCCAACTTCAGATACCAACACCAATACAAACACCCGACCCCCAACTCTAACACCAATTTCAACTCCAACTCCAACACTAACACCAAATCCATCTCCGACTCCGACTCCATCTCCATCTCCAAATTCAAATGTTGCTTCGTTTTTGGTTAAAGAAATGCCTGCTAATCATCGTACAATGAAATAAATTACAAACATTGTTCGGCTTATGACCGTGTCTGATCATGAGCTACGTTCCCATTCCTTGCTTCGATCTTACCAACACTAACACCAACACAATTACAAATACAAATACAAACACAACACATATACTACTACCAATCTCTTCGTTCCTGCTCTCTGCGTTGGCCAATCATTCTGACCCGCTGTGAAAATTGAAAAGCTCTCGAAAGTAAATAGAAAATGCGGCGATCTAAACACTGAGGCGCAAAGATTAACACCAACCGCTCTCTGCTTGGCCAGCTCACGGCTCCGAGCGACTCCAAACGACTCCAAGCGACTCCAACCGACTCCGAGTGATTCCGAGTGATTCCGAGAGTGTGAATAAATTAAGGCATCAAGATCATAATACAAACGATTCACCACGATAAACACTTTGATTAGCAATATGTGTGTATTGTCTCTGTGTGCGTGTGTGCGTGCGTATGTGTGTGTGTGTGTGTGTTTGTGAGTGTGTGTGTGTGCGTGTGGGTGTGTGTGAGTGGCAACTCCCGCTGCGAAATTGAAATGGAAGCGGCAGCAAAACGAGCCAACAACAACAACAACAAATTCATCTAATCAATTATGAACGACTTTCAGCTACCCTGTAGAATTTTGTAGAATTTCAGAAAAAAATAAAAACAAAAAACAATACAAACTTTTCTTGTAATATTTTTTTTTCATTAAATTTCTATCCTTTTGTGTATTCCGTAACCCTGCGACTTTGACCCAAAAGTAAAACGGAATTCGATTTTTTTTTTGACAATAAAAAATAAATTAAATTAATTATTATAACATTTACCAAGTGCATTGAGGTGAGCTTACGTTTAGTTTTATGGTCTTTTAATGATTACAGGGTATAACAAGCTTAAATGAAAACTCTTTAAAAGTCCGAAAATGAAAATTTGATCCGAAACGCAACAAAAAACGAATCATTGAATGACCAAAAGAGCGGCAAACACCAAAATACCCATAATTATGACAATCAGTTGTTGTTAACCTTGTTGTTGTTGTTGTTTTTATTGTTAGTATTGTTGTTGTTGTTGTTATGGCTGTTTATGATGAAGCGTTAATCCGCATTGTTGGCTCGTTGTTGCTCAGTTTGTTGGCTTAAGAATCTGTTATAGAAAACTTAAAAGAGTCGCTTTAATAACTTTATTGATTTCGATTAAGCGCTATAACGTAGGGTGCTTAGTATTTTCAGCCGGGCATTTACATTCCTCCATCAAGTTTGTCACATTCCAAAGTTGGCGTATGTATATACCATACATACGTAATATATTATTTTATATTTTGCCGCACTTATTCATCGTAGTCAAGCTAAAATATTATTACAAGTCACGCGTCACTAGCGGGTGATAATTATGGTGCAAATGGAAAGGGTATTTATGGTGCGGCTATGCCTTCTGCTATCGGATGTCTCTAATAAACAACGATTCGTGAGCAATAGGCCAAGCGAAAATATCATTTGAGCTGAATAGAAACGCATTTGTAATACCCAGATAGGAATGAAACAAAATAGATTGAATTGTATCTGTATCTGAGTATCTGTATCTGTATGAAAATGTGTATGTGTATGAGTATGAGATACAAATGAAACAAAATAGATTAAATTGTATCTCTATCTGAGTATCTGTAACTGTATGGAAATGTGTATGTGTATCAGATACAAATCAAACAAAATAAATTGAAATATCTCTGTATCTGAATATCTGTTTCTGTGTGTGACAGATACGAATGAAACAAAATAAATTATATATTATCTGTATCTGAGTACCTGTATCTCCATATCTGAGTATCTGTATCTCAAAATGTATATGAATCCGTATCTATAAATGTATCTGTATCTGTATTTGTATCTGTATATGTATTTGTATCTGTATCTGTATCTATATTTGTATCTGTATCTGTATCTGTGTTTGTATCTGTATTTGTATCTGTATCTGTATCTGTACCTATAACAGTATCTTTGTCCGTTTCTCTGTATATGTATCTTTATCTGTATATGTTATATGAATGCGTATCTGTATCTCTTAGTTGTATATGCATTTGAAGAGCATAAGGAGCCAGTTTCAGAAGAAATATAAAAAAAAGGAGAAAAAAGATGAAAATAAAAAATATTTAATGAAAAACGTGTGAAGAATAGTTAAAAGCGGCCAATTTGATTTGCATCGAAAAGTAATTGAGCCACAAAAGTTATGGATGCGCGACGGGGGCACACGACCACGAAACGAATGTTGGTGGAGAGTGCGGGGGCAAGCGGTGCGCCTGGGGCTGCTGAAAGTTAGGTTGTGGCAGCTGTAAGCTGTATATAAGCTGCACAATAAACAGCGTGTTGATGGTGTGGGAAGGAGCGGCGTCGTGAGCAGGCACGGGGAAAGGGGAAGGGAAAGGCTAGGGGAGTGCTGCCACAGAAAATCTTTCAAATCATGCACAATTATTAAAATACATAAACGTAATAATCATATCAACAGGGCAACCATCGACAACCACAAAGAGGGGAGAGGAGCTGCGCAGCGAGCAGTGAGCAGTGAGCAGAGAGCAGCGCGCAGCAGCAACACCCGGAATCATTAACAGCATGCAGCAGCAGCAACAGCAATAACAGCAACAACAGCAGCAACAACAATAAGAACAACAACAAAGCGCGAACACTGAAAAATTAATAAGCAATAAAATTGCCATGAAATGAACTCCACAAATTCCCATGAAAGCGGCCGCAGTTGCCGTCAACGTCGACGTCACGCTGTGTAGCAGCAACAGCAACAGCAACAGCCACAGCAACAGCAGCAATAACAACGGCAGCAACTGCAACAACAGGAAAAACAACAACAACAACAGCAGCAGCCAGGCAAACTTGGTTAACTTAAATTTTAAACGGTTAATTGTATCGTACCGCAATTTAAGACCAACAAAAATAATAAAATTGAATGCTAATTCAATTGACACTACGAGCATTTGTGGCATGCAACTGTGGCGTGTGTTAACTGCACTGCAATCGCAAGTGGGGATCTCAACCAGTTGATCGCAGCAAGCGTTCAATTAACAGCAACAACCACAATAATTACTAGCTTTTTTTCTCTCTCTCTCTCTCTCTCTCTCTCTATCTCTATCTCTTTCTGCATTGCTATATTCATCACAAATTAAAAATTTGAAAATCTGCAAAATCGCAGATACAAACAGGTGAAGTGAAGTCGTCCATTTGCCTTCAATTTAATAATTTACAGAAATAAACGATAATTTTAGAAATATTTTGAAAATATGATATTGAAAATTGTTTTTTTTTTAATATTTTATTTTTGAGTTTTAAACGTGACATTTTATTTGAGATTATATATCACAAACATTATTTAAGATAATTCCATTGCAAGAGAAATTAAATCTCGCTTTTCTGGAGAAAAGTTGAATACAAAAATTTAACCTAAATAAACATAAACAAATTATTAAAACAATTGATGGAATTATAATGAAAATGCAATAGATATTTATTGGTATAATAAAAATATTAAAAAAAAAAAAAACAAAAAGAACTCGACTTAACGACTATCCTTGGCAAAATGAAAGAAAAGAAATGAGCCATATCCTGCTTAATGTGATTGATTGATTGATTGCTTGATTGAGTGATATTTTCATGTTTAAAAGAAACATGTTCAAAGACCGTCAACCGTCTTAACAGAGTCCAATGGCTATAAACAATTGGCCATCATTTTTTGACGACAAGACAAGACACATACAAAACTCTAATATTTTTACAACAGAAAATTGATTTGTTTATTTATATTTTGTGTTTTTATGATGGGTTTTTTAATACCCTGCATAAAACTGACGACGCGACGCGACGTATGTAAGTATTAACCGCAATCGGTGTGATTTCTTACGAAGTTCTAATCAGAAAGCGAAGAGCAAGGAAAAAAAATAAAGGGAAAAACTCTATTTCCACTTTATGGATATGTTTTCATGCCATTTCAATTGTTTGTTTATTTTTTTTTTCTCTATTTTTGATTTATTGAATTCATTGCAATAGGAAAATAAAACACCCAATTTTCATATAATTTTTTTTTACAATTTTCTTGATTTATTGTTTTCATTTTTGTTTTGTTTTATTTGTTGTTGGACAATATGTTGCTTTTGTTGTTGCTTGTTTTTGTTTTTTCTTTTTTGTTTGTGTGTTTTTTTGTGTTTTTTATTTAATACAATTGATGTACTTTGCATTCAATTTGCAATAATTTTGAGTGCCTCATATCTGTTATATGCTTTTATTTTTGCTTTTCTCTTTCTTTTTCTTTTTGTTTTTATTTTTGTTTTTGTGTTTTTTTACCATTTTTACAGCATATTCGATTAGTCAAGACAAAAAAAAATTGTTCGCTTATTTAGGTTGTGTTGAATTTTCTTTTATATATTATATTATATTTATTTTATTCGCTTGTTTTTGTTTTTTGTTTTCGCTAGATTAAATTACATTTTTACACACTCACTCGCACACACACGCACACACGTACACAAGCACACTATACAAAAAAAAAAAAAAAATACTTACAATCTATTGTACATTATATCATATCGTAAATATTATCATTATTTAATATTATTTATAAGCATTGCTTAGCACACGATAAAAAAAAGGAAATTTATTACTAAACGTAGATTAAATATAAATAGTTTAATCAAAATGCAAACTACGTAGCTAGTTTTAGTCTCTCTTGGAACAATACAAAATAATGTTGTTAAAAAGTCAAAAAAAGAAGGAAAAATAAATCGCATAACTGTTATATTGTACAATAAATAAAATCACTTAGCGATATTTATTTAAGCTCGGAGCCAAAACTGGAGTTGAAGAACACGAAATGAAACGCAAACACAAAATGACATCCAATGGTCGCTAATTCTAAATAGTTTAATTGGTATGTATGTATGAATGTATGTATAAACAAAATAGAGAGAGAGAGAGAGAGAAAACAACAAAATTGTTTCAATATATGTACTATTAGTTAAAGAACCCGAGTGGAGCAAAATACAATACGAAATGAGCAAAACGTTTATTGTAGGAACTCAAAATTCATAATGACAAGGGATCAAAAAGAAACGAAAAAAAAAACTAAAATTAAAATTAAAATAAAATAAATAAATAGTAAAAAAAATACACAATATATATATATATATATGTATGCATGTATATATACCATATAACTTAATTGCAACTAGTTGATTGATAGAAATACAAAAGGATTCCCAAAGATGAGATATATGTATGGTATGTATGTAGATCTAATAAATTCAGCAGATCGAATAGACCCCAGCAGATGCGGCGAGTCCCCAATAGATTTGTTCAAATTGCCATCAAATCCCAGATGCAGCTGCAACGGCAACGGCAACTGCAACCGGATGTTGAATGCTACACGAGACAGCAGCAAATGCCTCACGTGTTGTTGAACAGCAGCGATTCAATGCTGAACGGATTGCTGCGACGCATACTGATGGGCGTGGTCTGGTGCACCAGATTTGCCGCTGCGGCAACCGCTGCCGCTGTCGCCGTCGCAGCCGCTGATGCGCTGTGATGCTGTGTGCTCTGCAGGTTGAGTTGATGGAACGCCTTGGCGGGGAAGAGCAGCGCTTTGGGTGACGCTGCCGAATCCAGTGTCGATGCTGTATCCCGTTCCTCCGACTCTCCCGTGTCGGTTGTCTCGCCATGCATGTAACCACCGCCAGCTGCTGCACTCGCGCCGCCACCTCCATTTGTATTGTGGATCGTTGGCGCCGCCACAGAGCTGGGCGAACCCAAGCTGCCGCCGCCACCAATGTAGCTGCCAGCACGCGAACTGTCACCATCAGCGTCGAGGCCAACGCAGTGAGCCAGGCCATGATGGCCAACACCCAAACGGGCGGGACTCACCGCATCGCTGTCCAGCTCATCATCGCTATCGGTGCCGCCAACCACATCGATCTGTATGCCATCATCCTCGAGATCCGAATCAGAGAATGTCCCATTCGCCTTGTGCTGTGATATGTACTCGGCCTTGAGGGCCTCCAGGTCCACGGTGATGCCCTTCGCCTGCAGCTTCCGCGCCTGCCTATCGATGGCCTTGGCCAGCTTCTTGCGTCTTCGGGCGCTGCAAAGATCCACAACAAAACAAAACAAGCCACAACAGCCACATTTCAATGAACATCCACAAAATCAATGAAACAGAGAGAGAGAGGGAGAGAGAAAGAGAGAGAGAGAGAGAGGGCGAGGAGAAAGTCCATGTATTCCTAAATGAAGAATTGTGTTGTAGTTGCAAGTAAACGTTCAACTTACCGCTCCTTGGCCTTTAGTTCGTTGGGTGGAATCGGTTCGCCGCTGCACGTCTGCGGCTGGGCATTGTGGGCCGGTCGTCCAGGACCTTTTTTGGTGTGTTCGCGCTTACGCACCTTGGCACGTCGATTCTGGAACCATACCTATCTGGAACAAAGCGTATAATCTCAACAAAGATGCTCCACAATGTGGCTGCCACTGATGCTGCTGCTGCTGCTGTTGCCGCCACAATCGGCGGACTAATTAAAACTGAACTCACCGCAACACGCGATTCCTTGAGATCCAGACGCATGGCTAATGCCTCGCGCATAAATATATCCGGATAATGGCTGGCGGAGAACGCGCGCTCCAGCTCCTCCAGTTGCCACGAGTTGAAGTTGGTGCGCGAGCGTCGACGCTTTGCTGCGCTGCTATCGTCATCCCCATCTCCGGGAAATCCTATGGAAGATGAATAGAAAAAGTAATTCAAATAAATTGCAATAGTTACAACTACAAATACATAGATACACCCACACACACCACACACTCCTGGGAACGGCAGCAGTTTTAAATCGACGCTTTGGGTATAAGTTTGTGTTTTGGCTTAAAACTTCGTTTGTTTTTTCGAAAATACAAAATCCCCTAATTAAGTGTTGGATAATTATTTAAACTAACACAAAGACAGCTCAACACAACACACGACATGCACAATTAAATGAATATATTCATAAATATTCATAATCATATATTTCAATTACAATACAATGCCTAGAGACTGCCAAACCAAACGGTATCAACACCCTTCCCATCCCAACCCCCTCCGCCCCCCCTTGCCATTTTGTGGCCCAATAACTTTAACCCTTGCAACAACAACATCCTATCCATTTACTCCACTCTCTCTCTCTCTCTCTCTCGCTGTCTCTTTCCTTTTCTCTTGCTCCCTCTCTTTCTGTTTATCTGTTTAACCCCAACAGTTCACAGTTCACTTCCTGTCGGCTCAACGTAAAAAATAAAACAATTTAATTACGTTTCTATTTAAATGGCAACCAAAAACTGATTCGTTTCGCTTCAGCTTGTACATACACATATGTATATGTACACACACACACACACGCACACACATAAAATGGGGGGGCGTGGCACATATTGCCTGGACAGGCTAACGTCCAAAATGCATGGAAAAAGTTTGCAATTTATCAAATTAACTGCGATCGGGCGAAACAACAACAACAACAACAAAAAAAAAAGAGAAGAGAATCTCACAAAGACACAAGCCGACAAAAGCCAGAAAGGTGTTACTTTACTTTTCAAGATGCTTTCCAACTTAGCCAAGACACGTCGTTGGCCACATTTATAGGATTATCAAGGCATCAAGGCAATTCAAATTCAAATCAAGCTCAAAACAATCTCACATTGATCTACAATTTGTCAATTGATCCAAAAGCAACGAAACTATGAATTTAAATCTTTATTATTTCAGTTATGGGAAATGAATGATTCAATAAATAAATATATGTTAATTATGTTAATTCTGTTTTTATTGTTGATAAACTTTTTGATTTTTTTTTTTATTCATAGCATTATCATTAAAAAAGTCTTCAATTGTTTGTATTTATTCATTTGAGTATTTGAGTTGAATTTGTTAGTTGTATTCATTATTTTTAAATAACATTCACTTAGCACTCATTCATTACGAAGAGAGAGAGAGAGACAAAAGGAGAGTGAAAGACCGAAGGGGGGAGGGGGCATAAATTCATTTGTAATTTGTTATTTGTAATTTCTAGTCTAGTGTGTGCATTATAAATACCAATAAACACATTAATTATATATACATTAAGTTGCATTCGGCATTCTTACATTATTCATATTATTCATAAATACTAGTATAACCATTTGTGCTGGGTATCCTTTTGCCAGCCAGACGTGAATTAGCTGTTTCACTTGCGATTATGCCCTTCCTTGCCTTATGCATTTGCCATAGACCCAAAACCGGACCGGAACCCTATTATGCCCCGGCCGGCACCTGACATCTCTAATAGCAACTAGAGCACGCCCCTAATGAATGGTTTAATGCATTTTGCTGTTAAGTGTGTCTAATTATGTGCAAGGCGCTGTAGCATTAGCCGCTGCAAAACGACAAAAAACAAAAACAAAAAGAACAAAAAACAAAAAACAAAAAACAAAAAACTCGTTTGTTTTAAACGTCTCAACGGTGTGTATGCGTATGTGCATGTGTGTAGTATGTGTGTGTGTGTGTGTGTGTGTGTGTGTTAATAACTCAATAACACAACGGCAACAACAACAACAACAAGCACAACAATAATAGAGACATTAGAAGCAAAAAGCGACAAAGAGCAATAAGCTAACAAAACGTTCGCTCAGCCAAAAGGGCGGCCGACGCACAGCGTTGCCACATTTTATTGCGTTCGCGTGTGTGAGTGTGTTTGTATATATGTATGTACATATCTGTGTATGTATCTTTATGTGTGTGTGTATATGAGAAGAGGGTGAATGCGTTTTGTGGGGCGGTCCTAAAATCCACACAAAATGCATTCAAATGACTTAATAATAACAGTCAGTGCAAATGGTATATGCACATGTGCATGTATACGTGTGTGTATGTGTGTGTGTGTGTGTGTGTACAAGGAGCATATAATTCATATTGTGTCAGGTTCTCCCATCGCACCCCCATCGCCGCAGACTCGGCGCTCTCTTTCAATTTTTGTGATTTGTGCTGTGCCACAAATGCAAGCGATAATTGAAATTTATTATGATTATTGCGCCCACCAAGTGCAGCAAGTGCACCAAATGCAACGATAGGTGGCACTTTATACACTTTATATTGTAGCTGACTGACCCCCTCCCTCTTCTCCTCTCGTCCTCTCGTCCTGACACATACACTCTCTCAGCTTTTACTCTGCAATTTGGCAACGCTGCTCCCTTAACCCTTGGCCTCAAACCGTTCAAATCACGGCAAACGAGTCGTGTGCATGCCACAATCACATTCCGTTGCACGTTATGTTGCGCGTCAGTCAAGCAATATATAATAGTTATACACAACATGCCCTTGCCACCCGCACACTCCGCCCAAAAGGACGAGCGAGTCCCTGAAGTCGCAGCGCTTCAGGCGAAACAAATAAGAATAATATGAAATGTAAAGGATAATGCACGACTTGCACATACCCTTTAAATAACTATGTAACTATGTTGATTTTCTCCCAAATATTATTAAATAATTCATAATAAATAATATAGAAAAAAACCGTTGAGTGCGTTTATTAAAAAAATAATAATGTGATTTTATAAAATTTCAATTTTCTTTTTAACTATTATCAATGGGTATCAAAATCAAGCTAATGGTAAACTGGGCATTGTTTGGGCCATATTGCAGGGATGGGCGAAGGGAAGGGGGTGCACCGCCTGCTGTTGTTTTGGCCAAGACTTAATTACAGGGGGCAATGCAAATGTGTAAAGCGAAACATGATGCATGCTAATCAAAAGTACGTCAATTGAATTGGGTACCATTTGCACTCAATCACCATATGAATACACATGAATACATGCATACACTCATATACTCGCACTTGTGAGTCGTTTGTGTAATGTATTTGCCATAGTATTAGTGTAAGAGAAATTACCAAAATTGTACAATAAAATTTCCATTTGGATTTATTTTTCATTTTACACTGTAAAATTCCCAAAAGTGAACAATATTTTGGTAGTTTTCAGTTTACATACACATAAACATATACCATACATATATGTATATGTACATATATACATACACACATTATGAGTATATACTTGTATGTCGGAGCACACAACCCTTTTGCTTGGCACAACAATCTCATTAAGAAACGGAAATTATTAAATATATTGAATTAAATTCAGTTGGGCATAAATCTATTATTTCTCAGTAAGCAATTTATCATTCAATCATTCAATCATTTAATCATTCAGTCCCCAGCTCGAGTCCAGCCTCTTAATTTGGATCTGGTGTTTTGGGCGCTTCTTGTCTTTCTGTCCTTGTGTCTTTTATGAACCGGAAGTGCTGTGCTGTTGCAAGTGCCAACTCCTTCAACTCATTTCAAATTCATTGTGTGAAAAACAGCAACTAGATTCACACACTCACACACACATACACACACACACTCTAACACACACACTGACATGGAGAAAATGAAAAAATGAAAATGGCGGGCGCCAACGAAAAATCGCATGATAAATGATTTCGATCGTTTTATGACAGTTTCTTCATTTCCGGCATGAAATGAGCAAAGCGACCAAATGAAAACGGAGCATGGCCATGTGACTGATGGTGATGTCTCTCCCCTCCCCCGCAACCGCACCAGCACCAGCACCCGCCACAATTCACAATTCACCGAGTTTGTGCCGTTGTACCGCCACGTTGCCACATCGCTCCCACCATCAACGAACGGTAAATGTATGTTGTTGCCAGACTTTTTTCAGACGCGCCGCAAAATGATTAATGAGCATTGGCAACGACGACACAAGCGAGCCAAAGCAAAGGCAAATTCGAATTCGAATTCGAGTTCGAGTTCGACTTCGACTTTAACTTCAACTTGGGATCTCGTCAGTGCCAGCCTGCCCCTCCAGCGCACTTGAGGCATTCCCAAACACCCACCATCGATGGCAACATTAACGGCAGCCACGCCACACTACACCACACCACACCACACCGCACCACACCGCACCACGCCCCGCCCACACCCGAGCGCCCACATCTGCGGGCGCTATGGCAACACTGGCAACTTGGCTGGCTTCGGCATAATCTTTCATCGCGTTGGCTAATCAAATTGAATCAAATCAAATTATTAATTAGTTTTATAAAATGGCGACGCAGGAAGTAGGCGCTATCTCTTTCTCCCTCTAGCCCCCTGTGCCCTCTCTCACTCACACACTCTTTATTTAGCTGCGCTAAGCCGCTTCGCAATCATTTTAATGTCTCTCAATGCCCCGCATGCCGCAGCAAAGAATAATTATATAAAAAAGTACTCTCAGTGGCAGCGCACCTTTGGCCACGCCCACTGCGTCAACGCCCATAGGCGGTGTTGTCGTTTCGCGGTACCCGCAGCGTATATCAGGGCATTCGATATATGCATTATGGCAATAATTACACCAACTAGCCATAATTTGTTAATATTAATTGGCCAATCTGCTTACCACTTGCCTCTTTTACATTGTATCTTTGTATCTGTGTATCTTTCTATCTCTGTATTTCTATCTTTGTATCTTCGTGTCTTTGCTTCTTGAGAAATAATGAAAATGCAATTGTCCCTGAATGATATCATCGATTTGAGCCACTCTGACTGCCCCCATCAACTCTCATCCAAATCATCCCTCTCAACCAAAAGAAAGAGATGACAGCCAACTGAGCCAATTAGAAAGTTCCCCCTATCCACACACTCCTATTCCCATTATTGTCTGATCAACCTCCAACCAACGTAAAAGATCCACATCCATATCCACATCCACATCCACAAAACCTCAACTGTTGCCCGCGAGCTATGCAACTGAATCATAACTGAACTTGATCTGATTAACTCCTGGTCTTATAGACTGTATTTGATTGGATTGGTTTATTGGGCAACAATAACAATAACAATAACAATTACAAACTGTATGTATGTATGTATGTGTAAGTGTCCAATTATTGAGTGATATTTTTGAGAAACGCTCGTTTATAGCACTTGCAACATTTATAATACTGACATCTCATCTGATCTGATCAGCTTCAGATACAAAACTATTCAGAATTCATTTATTGTCAGATTAACATTGAATATTTAGTTTTTAGCTTGTCAAAATATGTTTCAAGAACTTAACTCTTCCTCTCCCTCTCTCTCTCTCTCTCTCCCTATCTTTCTCCATCCTTATCTCTTTCTCAATGTTATTCTGTTGAATATATGTTAAGCATCTCTTAAATAATATTTAAAAATCTTAATCCAAACGAATATTGAAATTTAAAAAGAAAACAATAAATAAATTGAATTTTTTTCATATTGGAACAAAATTGTAAAAAACAAAAAAGAAACATCGGTATATATGTGTGCATATTTTCAAAATAATAATAATAATAATAATAATAAGAAAAAAACAAAACATTCGTTTTTGAAATATGTTCGCATATGCGCAATATTTATTTTTGATTTATTTATGACAAAAACAAACGATATAACTCGAATGTGACAAGCTGATCTTGGGAAATTTAATTTGAAAATTTTATCGTATTGAATTGAAAAATGATTCGAATATTGACGCATTGATAGTTAATTAATTAATCAAAGTATTGTAATAGGTAAATACCATAAACGGCATTTGTATCTATTAAATTAAGAAAGTTTTTGAGATGCTTTTTTCAGATATTGTTAAATACATTTGGGTTAGCCAAAAAGTCGTGCCAAATTTCGACTATGAATAACATACACTTGTAAGTATCGAATAAATGAATTCTCATAATGGCATTCATTCGGTTCAAGTCGAATGTGAATCCAAATTTTGAATTAGCCTAATGTTGTTTTGACCTTCAGCTTATTCGTTTGGGCCTCACAGCAGGGTCGTTCCCGGTAATGCCCCCCCCCTTGTCCCTTGTGCGAAGAGCAGAGTCCGGAGTGCGGGGTGCGGAGTGCGGTTAGTGGAAAACCACTTTGTATGCAAAATTTAATCGGACGGACTTTACATAATAAATGATCGCTGATTAACTAAATCAATAAATATGTTTTGTAGGTAGCAAGAGTCAACGGCGACTGGCAAAATTGACAATCTGAAGGCATTTAACGCACGGCTAATTGAATGAATTGGCATTTTCTGTCGCAGCGTCCAGATAATGAATAGTTTGAATACTCATTCAATTGTCATAATCCCATTATATAGTACCATACACACATACATATGCACATGCTGACATTATGTGGCGCCCCCCGCTCGGCGACTGAATCCTTAAGTACAACAATAATAATAAATAATTTTGCAATTAACTTTGCAAAATGCCTTCAACTAACTGTAGATACGCTTACGTAATTCTTGGAGAATTATTTCAAATTCTATTTCGAATTTTAGCTAGAATAATTTTTAATTTTAACTGAATAATTTGGCTATTCATATACAGAAATAGAAATTAATAATAAAAAAATATCTAAAACCAAAAACAAAAATAAAATAAAATTGTGTTGAAAATAGTTTTCAATATGTTCATCGTTTTTTTGTTTTTGTTTTTTTTTTTTTTACTAATTGCTATAAAAGCTTTTCCGGGATAATTTTTCCAATAATTGGAGAATCATTCTCTTTCTATAGTTTAGAGTTGATCAAAAATTCTACTCGAAAAAGGGTTCTAATTCTTTTTATTAATAATATTCTTTCTCCCTAACGGCTCTTTCTTTTTTGTTCTTATCCCCATTTTCCGGTCGATTTTCCAGTTTCCATCTTCAGCAAAATGTTAATTCAATATGGACTAATCCCAATGGATTAAATGTATTTAGTTCTTTACGCGATTCTACTCACCGCCATCCTCGTTGGAGCCCTCGCTTGGTGGTCCTGCCGGCGGTAAACTCTGTCGATTGCCAATCATGAGGCGGTGCTGTATAGTTGCAACGGTGCTGGCAACAGCTGCCACCGCCGTTGTTTGGGCGGCGCTGACATTACGCAACGCTGCAGCGCTCAAGCCGGTGAGATTGGCAAAGGCATTGCTGGCATTTACCGCTGCCATTTGGGTAGCCGCCGCAGCAGCAGCGGCTGTGGTGGGATGACCACCGGCAGTTGCCTCAAAACGTGGACGGCCCAAGAACGGACCATTTGGCCCAAAGACGCCCGGTACGCCGAATTGCAAAAAGGGTCCCCATGGCGGTACGCGCACACCGCCAGGCGCCAACTGTGCCGCAGCAGCATACAGCTGCAGTGCAGCCGTCGGATGGAGTCCCTCCGACGGCATCGCAATGGCACTGCTACTGCAATTACTGCTGCTGCTACCACTGCCAGCTGCTGCTGCGGTGGCGCCGCTCAAGCGCTGCTGCTGTTGTTGTTGTTGCTGCTGTTGCAGTTGCAATTGCTGTTGCAGTTGTTGCTGCAGTTGCAGTTGCGGCGGCGTGTCGGCCAAATGATTTTGCAGGCCTTGACGATGATTCGAATTGTGCTCCGTACTGTGATTCGAATTTTGCGCTGTCCTTTGACGTTTCACTTCCGTTGTGTTGTTGTTGTTTTCCTGTTTATTATTATTATTGGTATTATTATTATTGTTGTTGTTATTATTATTATTGTTGTTATTATTATTATTGTTGTTATTATTATTATTGTTATTATTTTTATTGTTGTTGTTGTTGTTATTATTGTTGTGATTGGAGAGCTTTTTGCTCACCGTAACAGCAGCAGCAGCAGTTGTTGCAGTTGCAGTTGTTGTTGTTGTTGTTGTTATAGTTGTTTGTGGCTGTTGTTGTTGCTCCAGTACCATTATGGCCGCAATCTGCCAGATGTTCAGGCCATGGAACGCCTTCAAGTTGTTGTCACACACGCACTTTGCACTGTTCACAAACACGTACACACGCACACTCGCTCGCACACACACACACACACACACGCACGTGTATGCGTTTTTCTTCTTATTATTCTTTATATGCTCGTTTATCTCTATCTTTATCTTTATTATTTATTTCTTTGTCTCGTATTAGCCGTTATTAGTTTTACGTGCTCAAAAAAAAAAAAACAAAAACAAAACAATTCAAGAGCGCTGCAGTCGTTATAGTTGTAGTTGTAGTTGTAGTTGTATTTGTAGTAGTAACTGTAGTTGAACAAGAAGAAGTAGAAGAAGAACTTTCTAGCAAAGTTGCTTTGCCGTCGGCCGGCGTGTGAAATGCGAAAATGCGCACAAAAGAAAAGGCAAATGCAATCGTTAACACTGAAGCACAGAGCGCGACTCTCAATTTTAATGCATGTGTATATATATATGCATATTCATAAATTTGTTCCTTTTATTGTTTTTGTTTTTGTTTTTAGTTTTTAGTTTTTTCTTCTTCTTTTATATTAGTTCTGCCTTGAATAAGAGAGCGTAGGTGAGAGTGTGCGGCGGGCAGCAGCGGCAGCAGCAGCAGCAGACGACGCCAAGCGCTCGCAATGAAAATTCAATTTGAACTGAGCGACGCTGACGACGAGCCAAGCGAGGAAACCAAAAGTTCAAACAAGCCAAACACACGACGTCAACGTCAACGTCAACGTCAAAGTCAACGTCAACGTCAACGTCAGCGCCAGCGTTGCCACCACCAGTCAGAGAGCCATAGTGTGCAAAAGCAAGAGAGCCTTGCCGTATTTCCTGCTAACGAGAGCGAGACAGATAGCGGGGCACAACTACCCGCACCAAACAACACCAACCAAAACGAGCTAGCGGCAGCGACGCCAAAACGCAAGCAGAGCAGAGATTGTTGCCATGTTTTTGAGTTTGGTTTGTGTTTGTGTACGTGTATATGTGCGTGCGTTTGTATGTGTGTGTGTGCATCTGTGCGAGAGCGAGGTGGAAATTCATCAAAAAGCAACAACCACTTAATTTTTATATGCACAGCGTCGCCTGTTTCAATTTTGATCAACTTGAGCGCTGCTTCCACTGCTGTCTCTTCCTCTGACCCCACCCTCTGCCTCTGCCACGGCTTCTGCTTCTGCCTTTTTCACTGCTGCGACGTCGATGTCCATGCATTTAAAAGAAATGCTATGTACGTGCACATGTGTATGTATGCACGCATGTTTGCATGTGTGTATGCATGTGTATACGTGTGTACGTGGCCATTTTCAATATGGAGTCACTGGACGTTCAGCATTAGTGTGAGCGAGACAAACAGATGTCGTTTGAACGCTTTCATTGGCTGTCGAAAGCTTTATGAATACTGGGAATTTGTTGATATTGCTTTTGTTGCTATTGTTTTTGTGGGGCGCCATTGCCAAAAACGACTTGAAGAGTTTTCAATTTTCTTACCCTGTGTGTGTGTGTGTGTGTGTGTGTGAGTGTGTGTGTTTAGCAACTTTTCCAAGGGCGGAGTTATGCAGCATTTTTCAATTTGCGCCACATCAAATTATTATGCTACACTCCTCTGCCAGCGTCGACGTAACACACTCAAGCGCCGCCGCCTGCGCTTTGCGCTCTGCTCTCAGCACTGGCTCCCCCCGCACCAACCAGAAAAAGCCATTAATGGCAATTTTTCAGCGTCAAATAGAAAATGAAAATTCGTTAACAATTAATTAGCCAAAAATTCACTGAAACACAAGTAAAAAAGTTAAAAAAAAAAATAAACGAAAATATATTATGTTCCAAAAAAGTATTTCTCCAAATTGTCTTTTGCTTCTTTTGTTTTGTTTTTTTTTTCCATTTGTATTTTTTGCTTGCGCCTGATATTATTATTATTATTATTAATATTTTTTATTTTTTTCAATTAAAATCCTTGCGCTGCCCTGGAGACTTTTGTTTACTGCATGCATTTTGGCATAAGTACGAGCGAGACGGCAATAGCTCTACGACAAGCAAATTGCTTTAAATTTGTTAACATAAGCGCCTCGTCCTGCCGCCCCAGTCCTGCATCCGCTGTCCATCCGTGCTCGTTCTTAAACTCCAATACCGACTATAGCTTCGGCTTCAAGTCGTGCGTGTGTATGTGACTGAGTGTATGTGTGTGTGTGTGTGTGTGAGTATTTGTGTGAGAGTGTGTATGTGTGTTTGTGCTTGGCCTGCGCATGAATCATTCATTTCATTAGCGCAGTTAGCAGCGATGCTAACTGCAGCAGCTGCGACGCTTCACATATCCCATTTGCCTCTGCAGCATCAACATCTGCCTCCGCCGCCGCCTCCGCGTCCGCCTCACTCTCATCCCATCCCCAGGTGCTCAGTTAACCACCCAGCAAAGCTGGCTAAAAGCTGAGCAATCAATGTCATTGTTGCGGGGGCGTCTATAAACCATATACATACAGATTTTTTTTCTTCTTTTTCTTTTTTTTGACCCACAGCTCACCCCCAAATGTGGCAGTTGCCACACCCCCAATACAATATATACAATATTCTCTAAGTTTTTGCAGACCCCAAAACAAACACACCCACCTTCATCCCCAACCCCACCCACCTCTCCGCACTACAACCACTTCGCGTTCCCCCACCATCGGCTGGCTCAACTGGCTGCAGTGTCAACTGTTTTGTTGGCAGGTTACTTAATTGCTCTGCTTTGGCTTTCAGTTGCCGCTGCACTCGCGTATCCCGTTATCCAACCCTAATTGCAGCTTCTCTCCGCTCTCCGCTCTCTGCTCTTCGCTCTTCGCAATTTCAAATTCTCTTTCTCCTCAAACTCTCTTTTTCCATGTGTCAATGTCATATACATACATATACATATGTATGTTTCGTTGCCGTTGTCTGCTGGTGTTAATTTTATTAATGGCATACAGCGCCAATGGTCAAACGGAGCCTTCGCAATGCCAAACTGTAAACCTAGAACAACCCCCCAGATCCCCCTCCCCCCACGCAGCCCTCGACGATTTCTCTTGCAGTTCCCCACAGCCCCAGGCACTGAGGCGCCTTGTTAATAAAATTTTCATGCGTAGGAAAACTTAATTAATTCTGTCACAGTTTGTTGCAAAAGTTTTGCTCTTTTTTTAATTTTTTGTCTTTTTGTTTTTTTCCCACTTTTGCATCCCAAAATGGCAGCCATCAGTTGCAGCAGCATTTGTGTGTGTGCGTGTGTGGAGAGAGGGGGGGGGGGAGTGAAGGGGCCGGACAACCCTTGTCACCCCCTCCGGCTGAGATTTTCTAAGCGCCTTCTGCAAATCAAATGAATGAATTTTAATTATTTTTTGTGGTTATCCTGAGCCAGATACGCCCCCTTCCCATCACGGAAAAATGAGAAATAGCTTAGAAAAGGGTGTTGGTAAGAGGGAGGGGCAGAAAGAAGCGGAGACAGCAAGAGAAAGAGAGAAAGCAAACATAGCAAAGTTTTTGGTTAAGCGAAAACTTTTTGGAACAGGTAGCTAGAAAAGTTTTTCTGACTAGCCGGAAACAGGAACATAAGCCCCGGGGAGACTTTCCGGCATGCCACAAGAGCGGAAATAATATGAAAAACAAGCAGAAACATAAAAAGAAAAATATCAAAAACATCCGAGTTGAAAGTCATGCCTTATATCAAGGCTCACACTTTCCAATTTATGCAGTTTTATCAAAATCAGCATTTATTGTTTAAACTATAATATATTTAATATAATAGATGTATAAAAAGTTATATACCGTTAATCACGGCAAAAAATTATAAGTTTGTTTAATAAATTATTACTGGCACATGCCACATTTTTGAAAATGTTTACAATTATTTAACGTTTTTATTTTTAATTTCATTGTTTTTATTCCAGATTAATACTTTTAAAATATTTTTAAAGAAAATATATTAAAAAATACATAAATTAATGTTTTAATATTCATTTCTTTTAACATTTCAATTAATATGTTCTTCAGCTAGATGTTAACTCAAGTTAAGTTAATGAAATTTGCAAAAACTGCTAGCAAATAGTTTTTTAACCTATCCAATTAATTTATAGAAATAAATAAATTATAATATCATTATTTGTGTTTCGTATTTAATTTAATTATTTTTTTTAAAATCAAGTTTAAAATTCATTTATATCACTTAGTAAAATTGTATAATATTTTAAAAATGATTTCACAGAAAACACAAGAATAAATCGACATCCAGGCAAAATACTCGTACAAAGCACATAAATACTGGGAAATTTCTTTTCCTCAAATACGGGCATCGAATTTCACTGCACGCGTGGGACATTTGCTTTGCGTTGGCAATTAATGTTGATTTTGACAATGTTTTGGCCTAAATGACCGTTTGATTTTGCCATCAAATGTCAATTGGTGAGTTCATGAAAAGGAGCGTGGGGAGAGGGCGGGTGGAAGGGGGACAGATGGGAAGGGATGAGACATCAGCATGGGAAACTGCAGAATAATGAAAATTTTCCATAGTTTGCTAGCTTTGTAAAAGTATAAACAAAATATCGTCTCTGGATCATGTAATATATATATGCATATAATATTTCTATATAAATTGATAATAAATCGAATCGAGAAACATTTTTATAAGAGTCGATAACTTTCATTTACCAATAAGTATCAGATGCCATTAAAAAAAAGAAAAAGAAAACATATAGTGAATATACAATATATACCATATATGTACATATATATATGCAGATGCATATACATCTCATAGTTTAGTTTCGTTAAAATATTGAAGATGGAAAGTAGCGAAAGAGTGAATAATAATTTTAGAATCTTTAAAAAAAAGGATATTCGCAAAAATATATATTTCACGAGTAGAGAGAGGGTTATTAAAATAAATAGAATAAAAACAAAACAAATTTTGTAAATAATATTGTACATACAATATTTACAAATTCATTAAAAATCAAATTGAAGAATCGGGAATTGAAGATTACAAGAAAGATCAATTCGCACAAAGGATAATAAACGAGTTGTATCGATAAAACAATTTTTGTATTTAAATCTATCGATTAGTGCGTAAATTAGTATAGCATTCTGATAATCGATCAAATATAATACATACATATATAATACATATATGAGCATTGCTCGATTAATTAAGGAACGAGAAATATTTTTAAAAATGTTTTCTATGTTTCTTTGTATTAAAAAGTAAATTTTTTTTTTTAAATATAAAATATACAATTTTTAATAATATTATATGAAATCATATGTTTTGTATCAATATGAGCAAATGATTTTTTTTATCTTGGTACGTTTTGAATCGCATTTATTATGTAAAAATAAGGAAACCTTGAGTGCCTCAAGCATAATGTATATATACAAATGTGTACATACCATAACATACATACATACACTATTAAGTATATGTATGTACTTACATACCATTCGCCCCGCTCGGGCTGCCCCTAAATAGTGGCATAAATACAACAGTTGCACTTTCAATTAAAGATTATGGCTAATAGCCGTATTAATTGCTCGTCAATGAGAGACAGGCACGCATAGCGAGAGTGGGAGAGCGAGAGAGAGAGAGAGAGAGAGTGAAAGAGAGAGAGAGAGAGGGAGGGAGAACAGGAGGTAGAGAGAGGTGGTGTGGTGAAAGGGAGCGAGCACGCAAAGAGATAGAAAGCAAGGCTATAAACATTTAACCGCAGCAAATCATAACTAAGTGCCACGCCCACTTGACATTGCCATGAGGCAAGTGTCAAAGGATCAACAGATGCAGCGCAACATTTTATCACCGATTTTTGCTGCTGTTATTAAATTTATTTATATTCATTTTTTCCTCTGTTTTTGCTATTGTTGTTGTTGTTCTATGATTATGGTTAATATAACTACAGTGCACACCCAATAAAGTGAACTGTTTTCGCTGTGACAGATCTACCATATATCACTATATTTTTCTACATTTTATTACAATTGCGATTTATTTTATTTAAAATTATTTACATTTTTTATATTTTTAGAAATTTATGTATATTAAAAAATAATATTTGTATGTGTGTGTGTGTGTATATATACTTATATATTTGTATTTTATGGTTATATATATAATAAGTATATTTATGTCATACATGTTTTTTTCAGTGTATATTGTTTAATTTTTTTTTGGCAGCGCAACAACAAAAACGAAACACATGTGTCGCTAATTTGGTGCGGTAACTGTGGCACGCCCACTTTGCAATGCGATTTGTTGTTGTTGTTGTTATTATTATTGTTGTTTTTGTTATTGTTGTTGCTGCTGTTGTTGTTGCAGTTGCCCGTAAAAAATCGTTTGAATGCAAGCGAGGACAACCCTCAGAGATTGCTCGCTGTTTCACTGTCCCTTCCCTTGTTACAGTCGTTGTCTCTTGTTGTTGTTGTTACTGCTGCTGTTGTTGTTGTTGTTAGTGGCCTGGTTTCTGGGCCTGCATCCACCAGCCAAAGTCAAGTCACACGAAATTATGGCAATTACGTTAAGCAGCCATTTATTTTTATGAGCCCACGAATTATGAATAATTGCGCCTCATGCGGTAACAACAACAACAACAACAATGATAACAATATAGTTAGTTGTGGTTGCCCAACAAGAAGAGAGGAGAGCAGGGGGAAGAGAAGAACGTTTTAGGCCAAAATGATTCCGTACCTTAAGCATTTGTGCCACAACAGCTAAGGAATGAGAGAGGGTTGGAATGTTGCACAAATGGCAAAAATGCCCAGGGGGGAAGGGGGTGGAGATGATGCGAGAATGGGCAGTGGTGGTGGTGGTGGTGGTGGAGGTGGAGGTGGAGGTGGAGGTGGGAAATGTTCAATCAGGGGGGTCTTACCACGGTAGCCAATAAGCTCGTTCATCTTTGATGCGAATGCATGTCAACAATATCGTTAGCACACAAGTTCGAGAATCCATTTGACACTCGGCGAGAAAACTCGCATAATATACATACAATACATACATACATACAATACATACATGTGTGCGTGTTCCACCGCGAATGTGAGCCCCAAAGTGTGACTAATAAATACCCTGTAAATAGGCATATCAACATATCAAATTTAAATTTCATAATTCATTCTTTTAATAAATAAGTCATTTGATTAGTATTTAGTTTTGTATTAAAAAAAAGTTTAGTTAATTATTTTACTAATTATTTTTACATATTATAAAATATGAAAATAAAATATATTTATTTAATATTTTAATTCATTTGCAGAAATGATAATAATTGAACATAAAATTGGCTAAATTAAAATTGAAATCAATTTGAATAAATTTTAATTTATTTATTTTAGTCGCTAAAGTATATACCAAATATACATATGTAATGTACTCTATGCATATGTATATATATATATATATGTATATGTATGTATGTGTGTGTATTTAACTTTTAAACATTTTCGAATACGTTGCCAAAAGTCAAACAGCCTCAGAACCGAGGGTGTGTGAATGGGAATTCGTCATTAGGCTCATAAAATTGCAATGACTTGGCACAGAAAGGAAAGCACAGGATCTAATCCAGAAGGAGAAGGAGAAAGAGAAACAAAAAAAGTAAAAGCACAAACAAAAACAAAAACTAGTTGACAAATGATAGGCAATGGCAATACACACAAAAATAGATGAGCTAAACGAATTGTATATACCCTATAGAAACTATTGAAAAAGTTAAGTTAATAAAAGGAAATTCATTCAAATCAAAAAATAAGTTTTTTAAATAATAAATAAATAAATAAATGGTATAATATTATAATTTAATTATTATTTATTTCATGTTGAAATTTTCCCCAAAAATGCACAAGGATATTCTTCTATTATCCTCATTCAGCCTGCCATATTCCATGTTGTAAACGGGGATGAGAAGCGGGAAGCGGAAGGACCTCGAACTGAATGCATCAATCGGCAGGCTCAAGGATCCACCTAGGGTAATTGTTATTCGAATAGACAGCAGAGCTGAAGCCATAAGATGGCTTCTGGATTGTGCTCATCCTGCGCTGGGTCTGAGTTTGGGTGCAGACGACGGCGACGACGACAGCAATCGACACTCATTGGCCAGTTTGATTGTCCTGCCGACAACGACGACGACGACCCCCACAGAACAGAGCAGAACAGAGCTGAGCTGAAAGTTTAGCGGCATTGTCAAGGCTCCCGTCCTTATATGACCATTATAAGGACTCAAACTTAGCAGTTTTCCCATTTCCCATTTCCCATTTTTGCAGCTCCAGCTCTAGCTCATGCCCAATCTCATCTTCTCGCTTGTCCTTGTAAGCTGTCGCGATTGATTTTCTCTAACGCCAAACTTTGCGCATCCTTCGTCGTCTTTGGCTTTCGTCCTTTCGTAGCTTTATCCTTGACTGCGGCAGTTCGTCTGTTCGGCTGGTCGTCTCGCACTTGCGTTCCTTTGCGTTGCTGGCGGCAAATAAATTACATTGTAATTTGTGTGTCTCTGTCGTTTGCTGTTGTTGTTGTTGTTGTTATTGCTGGTGTTATTGCTGGTGTTATTGTTGTTGTTATTGTCCTGGCTAGACCAGGCAACCCTCAATTTTGGAGCGTCGACTGCTGCTGCTGCTGCTGCTACGACTCCTTGTTGCTATTGTTGTTGCATTGGTATGGGCTCGTAATTTGATTTCGAGTGCCTTTGGCCAACACCCCCCCAACACTCCCACCTTCCATCTCGCACCACCCACCACCCATCACCCACCTCGCACCTCGCAGCACCCACCCTGCAACGCCCACCGTTTTGGCACTGTTCACTTTTAGCTTGGCGACGTGCCCAGCAGCCCTCTATGAACCCAGCTCCGCCCCGATCTCGTCTTTAGTCCTTAGTGTCACCATCAACCGTCCCCCCCCCTTCCCCCCTCCTCATCATGGCACATACATTCACCTCCCGGAGCGAGCTCATTTAAAGTTGATGGTGTGTGAAAAAATGTGAACAGATTGTTATGTAATTGAGTTTTTAGGCAGCCGTTTTGAGGTCGCCTTTTGCGGCTGACTCTCTCTCTCTCTCTCTCTGTCTCTTGCACTCTCTCGCTTTAGCTCTATCTCTCTCTATTGAGGATGTGGGTGTTGTTGTCCTTAGAGCGCCTGCTGTCTGCTGCCTGCTATCCTTGATGCCCCTGCTTCGCCGTGTTGTTGTCGTATTTGTTACATTTATTTGTCGCTTGATTTGATTTTGTTACCCCCTCGGCTCATTTCGTTTCCCTTCGCTCGACCAGCTCGTCCTTGTTGGTCCCTTTGCGGTTTCATTTGACATCGCAACTCTTGGCCATATTGGTTGACCAATTTGTGATTCGAATTTTAACTTGTCCGCAGTTAACTGATTGCACAATATGTATATTGTATATTAAATATTGCATGTATGTAACACAGTACTTAGGTCTTGTCCAGTTGTATGTACATACATACATACACTTACATACACATTCATAAATATGCACTTGCATACAATTGAATTATTTCGATTGAATTAAATTAATTTATTAAAAACACAATTTAATTTTCAAATTCCCAGATAAATCTCATGGTTGGCATTTAAATATTTTGTTTATTAAATGTATTTTATGTTTTGTAAATATTTATTTATTTAGTTAATATAAATTAAATTTTGAATTGTTAACTATTATATAAAAATCAAATCCGATTACATTATTGATGACTTAATCAATAAAAACATATTTTGTATTTATATTAGCTCTCTTTTCATGTTTGATCTTCTCTTATTCATTTAACAATCGAACACAAATACGAATACGAATACGAATATGAATATGAATATTCATTGTTCACAGATTCAAGATTCTTTTGTTGAGAATTACGGAACCAGCTATAAAAATAAAATGCATTTTGCCATCGACAACGAACCACATTGGTCATGGCTGTCTCGGTTGCGTTGCAAGTCGGTTGTCTGTTTGTCTGTCTGTCTGTTGTCTGTTTGTCTGGTGTCTGTTTGTCGGTTGTCTGTTTGTTGGCTGTCTGTTTGTTGGTTGCATGTAACGATCATGAGGCAACACCATGGGATCTGGACTCGTTTAGGTGCTGCTTCCCTCGCCCGTTACCGTTCCCGTTCTTATTAGCTTGCATTTAAAACCCAGCAGGGTTTTCACACCTTTTGCGCCCCATTGCGTTTGTCTTTACCTTTACCACTCACTCTCTTTCTCTAACCCTCCCCCCCCTCACTCTCTCGCTCTCTCTCTCTCTCTCTCTCTCTGTCGCTCTGTCTCTGCGCAAAGTGCCGACAATGAGCCAGCGGCAGAGAACAAGCTGGGAAGAGCGCACGCGCGGCACAATCAAATTCAAATCACTTTGCATCTTTGAGATCTCAATAAAAATCTTGTTCTTCCTCTTCTTCTTCGTCTTCATCTGCGGCTGTGTTGTATTGTTGTTGTTGTTGTTGTTGTTGTTGTTACTGTGAATTGTTGCTATTGTAGATTGTTGTTGCTGTTGACTTTAATTGTTGCCGCAGGAGCATTGCTCAAATATTAATTGGTTTTTGTCTGTATGCCGTGCAGAGGATTTCTGGCTAAAGATGCTGACGCTGACGCTGACGCTGACGCTGACGTCGACGTTAACGTTAACGTTGACGTCGCTGCCTTTTGAGTTTGAGTTTTGTATTGCGAAGGCAAAAATTAATTACGATATCATGATTTACAAAATTAGCCGCAAATGGCGCGGCCTTTTCATTTTTTTCCCCCCATTTTTTTTTTATTTTTTCCTTATTGTTCTTATTGTTTTTGTTGTTGTGGTTGTTATGGTTTTTGTATATGTATTCTTTTTTTTTTGGTCTTCTTCTCTGGGCCAATTTCAAAGGGGCGTGCCATTGAGGGCATGGTTTCTGAACTTTTTCGTCGTTTTTTTTAATAATTTGTTTTTTTTTTTAGCCTATACTTGTAAAAAGATAACAAAGCCGAGTTCGAAAAAGTGTATGTATGTGTATATGTGTATGTATGTGTGTATGTGTATGTTTGTGTATATTTGTGGTGGTAAGAGAATAATTCTTCAAGATTGTACAATACATTACATACACATATCCATTAAATATTAATTCAAGACAATGTATGTACATACTATTTTATGTAGTATGTTTATTGTTTTTTTTTTTTAATGAATATCATTTGCAAAATAAACAATTTATTTATCTTATGAAATTTATTTATGTCCATTCTAAATTTTATGTCTTTTTTATTTTTCCATTTCCTAACTGATTTTCCGGTCTGATTGAATTTTTGTTGGGGGTTTCCCCAAGTCTCTAACAAATGTTGAATTGACTAGATATTATTAACCAATTTTAAATCTTAATTTAGATTTTTTATACTTTATATTTTAATTTTCCATTATTATTTTTATGTAATTTACTTTCAATTTTAAATCTGGTCGACTCTTCCTAGTTAATTATAAACAAATAAATTCCAAATTCAATATGGAAATATTTTCTAAAAGTTTCTTAAATTTTTGTGGACTTCAACATTTTAAAAATTAATGTAATATCTTATTTTATTAGAATTATTATTATTTATATGCAATAAGTAACGAGTGTATGTCGAAAAAGTATAATATAAAATAATTAATACAATAATTAATTTTATATATTAATTTATAGCTACTTTAAATGAGATAAAAATAATAGAGGGATAAATAGATACATGGAGAATTAGATACATTCATAGATAGATAGATAAAAATATAAATGGATAGATACATAGATAAAGATCTAAAGAAATATATTATATAGTTCTTAAAAATTATTGTCGACTAGCTAGATCGATCTCATGTAATAAAATTGTAAATTAAAAATTTATGAGAAATTCGTTACAAGTTATTTATAATTAAAATATAAAATGCATAATAACAATAATAAAGGAATTTGCTTATTGTTTATTAAAATGATATCACAATATGTTTATGTACATACATACATCAGATGATGCAACAATTTATAAATAATATAAATATTTTGTGAAATGTTTTTTTCGTTGAAATTGTGTTAATCTTAATTCTATTGAAAAATTAATGAAACAAATAAAAAGAATATTTTTCACATTTATTTAATTAATAATTATATTATATAAATTTAAGATTATAATAATTTATATATAGGTATATAGGTAGGTAGCAAGGTATGTATGTATTGACAGATTTCTTTCAAATTTTTTCAATTCAATGTTTAAATTTTTGAATATGAATAATAATATATTCATTGTAATAATTATTAAAAGACTTTTACCATTACCAAATTTCTGTTCGCCGCATGAAATAGAATTGTATTGTATGATTGTATGTATGTATGTAATATTATATATGTATGTATGTATATATGTATTTATGTATGTATGTATTGTATGTAGTCACAATTCCTGAGCAAACCTATCAAGAGCATCGCTGGCAACCCACCAAGTCGGATGTACTCAAAGTATTGTATATATGAATGTGTAGTAGATGTATATGTATATGCATATGGTATTTATTTGGTGTATTCAATGGATTGGTTGACTTCTATAGTTTGTCATTTTGCTCTTGTTGTTGTTGTTGTGGTTGATGTTTCCGCCTTCAATTCACAACACTTGCCAAATTGCTGGCCCGATTTTGGGGCACAAATCATCTGGCGAATTGTGTTTTGCTGGCAGCAGTAGCAGCAGCCGCAGCCGCAGCAGCAGCAGCAACAGCAGCAGCAGCAACAGCAACAACAACAACAACAACAGAAACAGCAGCCTAATGGACCGCTTTGGCCAGCCAGAGTTGTTGGAGGTTTGATGGACACGTAGAAGTCATCAGTGGCGTTCATTATGGCAGGGGCATGAGGGGCAAATCGAAGGGTGTTGCCACAAATTGTGGCCTCATTCATTTTCATAAGCACTAAGCCCGCCACATACATAACATAGTATACATTCTATGGGACGTGTAGCTGTAGATTGTCGAGGCTGGACTCGGAGTTGAGTTGAGAACTCAATCGCATTTCTTTCGATTTGCAAAGCGGCAACTTCTTCTTTCACCTGGGAACCAGAGGCCAGAGCAATTAATGCGCCCAATGCTGTGCCCTACCCGGCCTTACCCGACCCTGCCCTGCCCTGCCCAGCCTTGCCTTTCCTGGCCCTGGCATCATCATCATCATTGGATCGGCCTTGGGCTGCTCCACATAACCGGGTGCTGGTGCCACCGCTCCAGCTGCTGCCCAGATACATATACATACGCAACACGCCCCAATAGTACGACTAGGGTGCCAGGGCGGTGGGGTGCCCCAGGCGTTTGCCACTGTTACAATTTTGTCGCTTTTGCATTGGTAATTAACATTGTTGCAGTTGCAGTTGCAGTTGCGGTTGCAAGTGCCGCTGGTTTTCTTTGACTTTTGCATATGCACACTGACTGCCTTTATTAATGTCATCAACGCCCCAGACACGCCCCTCGCTACAGCCCCGCCCACAGCCGGAATGGGCCAGAGTTGACAACTCAATTGTTTGGGGCCATCGTCATTAAAATGATTTCTGCGATAGCCTGGCAAAAAGCAGCCTAACAGCCAACAAGAAAGCAACATCTGAAAGAGCTTACAAAAAATTGGAGCTAATTTGATTAATATGCATTGTGAGACATGGGGGTAACACTTCCCACCACCCCCCTAACCCGTCCCGTCCCGCCGCGCTCCGCCCCACCAGTCATCCCCGTCCACCCCAGGCTTAGCCATTTTGCCTGGAAGCCTAATGATGGGAAGTGCGAACGCATTTTGGCTCCCAAGCATTGCACTTGGACGCGAATGCGAATGCGGACGCGGACGTGGACGCAGACGCGAACGGAGAGGTAAACGCAGACCCAGATTGGTAATTCGCACAACGCGTAATTGCGATTGTAATTAGTGCAAGTGTTCGATGTTGCATGTTGCAAGTAGAGCCAGCTGCCACAATGAAAGCGTTACCAACGAAGGCATCCTCCATTCCAGGGGCTCACCTTGTGTTACACACAATATTTAATTACATAAGTCGATGGCAATTAATCGATTAATCGATAAATTTCGTAAAATTATTCCAAATCAAAAGACTCAATTATCGTATATAGAAACAATAATGCAAATCTTTTCAATTGATCAAAATCTTTTGGGATTGTCTTTAATTTGGATTTGGGTGTAGATGGTAAAAAAAATTATGTACATACCAAGATTATGATTAAAAAACTATTTAAAAAATAATTTCAATAAATAATTTTGAGCAAATAAATTTTATCTTCTTTTCTCTTGAAATAAATAAATATAAAAAGGGAAATAATGCATACATACTATGTATGTATATACAAGTACATACCATAGGTTATATCACCTCAGTGCCACAGCTCCTGCTCCTGCTACTGCTCCTGTTCCTGCTCCCCGCCACTTGATGGCAAAATCCCCTTAGCCCAATGTTTCGCACAGAGCTCAAATTTACCTAATCCTGGACGCATGCATGCATCGATTTCATGGACAGCGCACAGCACACAGCACACAGAGCAGTTGTCTAGTGCTCCATGGGGACCTCTGGTGGTAAGCTGCTAGTGGTAGTGGTAGTGACGCCACACAACCTGGCTGCTGGTAAATCCTCTTGGTGAGCGCACGTTGAGGCTTTGCTGCTTCGACACGGAGTTCAATGTGGCAGATTTCACGCCTCTTTTGGCTGAAATATGGTTTTCATTTTCGTGCAAAAGCCAACCACCACCACCACTAACACCATCAGCACCACCAACACAAAGAGATGCGTCTAAGGATAAGGATATGACAAATTTCACGCACCTTCCATGTTTCAACCGGCCAAGGTGGACGACGTCAGCGGCTTAACTTTCGCCCGCTCAAAAGCCAAAAATACAAAAACAAAAATGAAAAAAATGTGTTCCAAAAATTTGAAAAGCTGATAATGAAGTCAAGATTACAATCGACCGACGAACCGACCGACCAATGGGCCAATACTCGGGGTTGAAGCGGAAACAGCGCCAGGACGAAACACTTTAATCAATCGCAACCGATTTGTCGGCTTAACATGTACAACATGACGTAAATAGAGAGCTGCCAGGAGGGCGGCAGACGGGGGGGGGGGGGGGGGTGGTGCTTTGGCCTGAGCCCTTTCTCTTCTACACATCTCCAAACCCACGAGACGAATTACAAGATCTGGGGTGTCG